>JAADXZ010000438.1:0-21670 GCA_023338055.1 Phytopythium mirpurense | reverse complement strand
GTTGATCATGAAGAGCTCCCGCCGGACCTCGCCGCGACGCACAATGTAGTCGTCCGGCATGTACACTTGCACCACGAGGCTGCGGACGACGTGCGCCATGAAGTCCGGCGAGCACGAGGTCCAGTACGGCACCTTGGTGATGAGCGCCATGTACTTGAAGAGTCCGACTTCTAGCGCCAGCGTCGGCGTGAGCTCCTTGAGGAACTTTTCAATGTCGCCGTCCAGCGAGTCGTACTGGTGCCACAGGTGCGCATAGTAGCGCTGGACGCGGTCCTGGAGCTCCTGCGGCAGCTGCATCTTGTCCATCGTCGCGTGCACCACCTCCATCTTGCGCTGGTAGTTGGTCGAGTTGGCGTTGAAGTTGGAGACGAGCACCGTGATGTTGGCGAACACTAGCGCCACCATCATGGACCCAAGCAGCACAGCCACGACGGCGTACGCGTTCTGCTCGACGGTCGTGTTGTGCGACTCCCCCTGGCCCTGGATCAGCAGCATGGCGTAGTAGACGTCGGCCACGTACAGGTCGAGCGTGGGCGACCCCGGCGGGACGGCGTTGGGCGAGTCGGCAGTGTTCTCTCCGGACACGAGACGCCACCCGCAGCCGATGTAGTGCGCGGTGAGCACCACGAAGAGCACCATGCGCACGATGCGCATGAGGTGCGAGTACCGCGAGTAGTAGAGCCACGCGTAGAGCGACTTGCCGACGCGGAGCATCCGAAACAGGTTCCACATGTGGCCAAACATCTTGAAGGTGCTCACGAACCGCGGGAACTGGAGCACCGAGTGAGCAATGACGCTCGTGGGCGCAGCAGCTTGGTCACTAGCTAAGGACTGACCCGCGGCAAGCCGAATCAGGTCGATTGGGATCGACGAGAGCAGGTCGGGGAGGAGCCAGCCGCGCGCGTACTGGGCGAAGATGCGTCTCCTATCCTCGACGAGTGCGCCGGCCTCCTGGTCCAGGTAGCTCGTGTTGAGCACCACCAGCATGTCCATGATGAACAGCAGCTCGATCGTGGCGTTGATGGCGGCCGCCCGGCTGCACTCGGACAGGTAGGTAGGCACGAGCGGCACGTAAAACACCTGGAAGGCGAACACGAGCGCGAGGACGACCACCCGGGCTTTCGCGACCGTGCCCACGGGCGAGAGCGGCGTTCGGAGCCGCTGCGTGGCCCTCCGTTGCCACCTCCGCAGCCAACGAGCGCACTGGCGGCGCGAGAACCGCGGGCGACTGGACGATCTGTCCATCCTGGAGACTTTGGCCGTCTTGGGAGTCGACTTGTTGCGCGCACGGAGGCTGTGATTGCGCGACGTGGACGTCGACGACAGCTGTAGCCGCGCTTCTCCATTGACGGCGGGGATCTCATGATGCTGACTGTTCGCGTGCGTCGTCGAGTGAGGGATGAGCTTGGCGTTGGGCTCGACCGATTCAATCGCGACGTGGGCTCGCTCATCGTTGAATGACTGTGAGCGCACCTTCATATCTGGAGCGACAAGGTGGTGGCAGTCCCTGCCGTTCGGTTGGTGCGCATGCCAGGCTTGCTCTTGGCTCACTGGCTGCGCGGTCTCTTGATTTTCTGTATGGTGTCGAGCCATGACTCCCGTGTCAGCGCGAGCAATTCCCCTCTCGTCTTCACTCGCGGAGAAGGACTCGGATGGGGGTCGGTCTGAGTTGCCAACAGCGTCCTCCACGTCGAGCTTGCGCAGCTGGAAGTGCTCGAGGAGCTGGCGGTACGTCGCGTCTCGGCTCTCCCGATCATGTGCTTCAGGCTTATCATCCGATGGGGCCGCCAGCAGTTTCTTACCGAAGCTGCTACTTCGCCTTTGTGGCTGCCGGTTGGCCCAGCTGCGGCTTCGAGAGAGCCTCGCGCGTGCGTCTTTGAGCACGAGCACGCTGACTGCCGAGTCCTGCCGGTCGAGCGTTGCAGCGTTCGGAGACGGTCGAGACTTGATCTCGGGCCGTCCGATGCCTGGAGGCAGCGGCAGCACATTCGCGCGGTTGAACGCGGTCGCTGCGGCTGTCGATTCGACTTCTCCTCCATCGTTCTCGTCACTCGGAGGAATCTGTAGACTTGGAGGCTGGTGGACCATCGGGACAGCAGCGGAGACCAGTCCAAGACCCGTCGATGCCGACGCAGAACCCGGAGAGGACGGCGCCTGTGCGCTGTCCGAGCGCTTCATGGCTGGCCAACAGTGGCAGTTGAGTGGTCGCTAGCGCCTTGGTGGAGCTGTTGAAGAGGTGGCGGCGTGACGGGAGGTGAAATGAGCCCAGGGACTTGTGGAAGGAATGGTTTTGCGCGTCGTGCAGTTGTGTGCGGTGGGGCGGTCATGCGATGTGTGGTCATGTGCGTCACTATGAAATCCTAGTGTCATGCTTGGAGTCTTTTTATAGATTGTACTTGTGAATACTCGTGTGTCCCAGAAGTATAACCGCCATCACCACTGCAGGTATTACAAGCCGTTGGAGGTTTGGCTGCAGTCACAGCACATGTGTGACGAAATAATGAAAGCGGCGACCACACAAGGACGGAGTGGGGTCCACCATGGCCTAGGGGACCTCCATACAACTCTTCGATCGACACGACGGCTGTTTCGCTCCGTGTTGCTGTATATAATCACCGCCTACCGTCACGCTCACTGCACCGACACGTCCCCGCCCGTGCCCATGGCCTCTCGCCACTCATGAGAACTGCCTTGAAAACCTCAGCGCGTCGTCCGAGCTCTCACGCATGCACCGACTTCCAGAGCGAGTCCGCCAGCGAGCTGGACGAGAAGCGGTTCGCGCGCGGAGCCGCGGCGCGCGCTGACTCGTCCGCAGCCTTGCGCGCGACCTGCGCCTGCCATTCCTTGAACGCCAGCTCGGCCGGCGTGCTCAGGCTCTGGGACCGGCGGGTCTTGAGCTCTGTCTTGGGAGGCGTCGCCTCGTGGCCATCGCCTTGCCCCCGCTCGATGCCCGCGCTGCTTGGATCCATCGAGTACCTGCGGTCCCGGTCGCGTCGGGATGGCCGGTCGTTCGGTGTGTCGTCATCGGCGTGGTCTTTGCTCGCCTGGTCTGCTACCGGGGAACTCGTTTCTATCGGTAGCTGGAGCTCGATCGGCTTGTCGTCCTCGCACGGTGAGGCCTGGAGCGTTTGCAGCAGCGGCGACGTTCCCCGCTCGTCCATCTGGATGACGCGCTGCTCGAGTCGCGCCAGCCCCTCCATCAGCTCCTGCAGCAGGCGCGTCGACTCTTTCTTGGCGGGCGCTTTCACCTGCGCCGAGTCGCTGTGCACCAAGCGGTGGGCGATCGCGCTCCTCGAGTTCCTCGCGACCGAGACTGAGACCGAGACGGTGGACTGCACGGACCGCAGACTGCTGCTCCTCACGGCCTCGAGTCCAGGGCGCGTGGTCGCCACTGCAACTGAATCGGCGCTGCTTGGTGCCGCTGGCGGCAGGTCGCCCGCGGATCGTGAGACCGAGAGCGCGTCCTGCGACCGGACGACGACCGACCGCGACCTCCGCTCAAGCCTCCGTCCGTTTGATGACGCCGACGAGCTGTTCGACTGCCGCGACCGCGAGCTGCTCGTCTCCGGGTGCCTGCGCTGCCCCTCGTCGTGGTCTACGGCATCCCGACCGCTTTGGACACGGGTTGAGCGCCTCGCGCCGCCCTTGAGCACGAGCGGAGACGCGAACCCGTCGTCGACGTTCATGGCGTCCACGAGCAGCTCGGCCGCCTCGTCCGGGCTCAGCTCCTCGTCGCTACTGCAGCGCTCGGCTGCCGAGGGACTCTCCGCCGGGCCGGCCTTTTCCAGGCGCTTGTCGCTCTGGCGGCAGCCCTGGCGCGCCCTGAGCAGCACCACGTCCTGCCACATCTCGGGGTAGTCCTTGCTCTCCAGCCCGGCGCGCACGATGCGCGTGACGACGCGACGGCGCTCGTGGTGGTAGCGCGCGAGGATGGCGAGGAAGCAGGGCCGCGCGAGCACGCACAGCTCCATGTGCGAGAGCGCGCGCACGCTCGTGGCGCGCTTGTAGTCCATGAGCACGGCCATCTCGGCAACGTAGTTGCCGTTCGTGAGCCGCACGGCCTCGTGGCCTGCCGCGCCCGCTCCCGCGCGCTCGCCGACCCCGCGGTGGATCATGAACATCTCGGCCCCGACCTCTCCGCGACGCACGACAAAGTCGTCGCGCAGGAAGACGCGCACCTGGAGCCCGAGGATGACGGCGCTCACAAAGTCCGGGCTGCCGTCGCTCCAGAAGGGCACGCGCGTGGCGAGTGGCATGTAGCGGTAGAGCCCGACCTCGAGCGCCAGCGGCCGCGACAGCTCGCGCGAAAAGTCGAGCACGTCGCCCGAGAGCGTGTCGTACTCGGCCCACAGGTGCGCGTAGTACTGCTGCACGCGCTTCTGCAGGTCGGCGGGCAGCTGCAGCTTGTCCATCTTGGACGCCAGGCTCTGCAGCTTGCGCTGGAACTTGGAGTGCGTCGAGTAGCTCGTGTTAGACACGAGCACGGACAGCGCGCCCACAAAGTAGGCGAACGCCTGCACGCCGACGACCACCAGCAGCGCGTGGAAGGCGTCCGCGACCGCCACGCCCGTCACGCTCGCGTGCCCGAAGATGGCGCACAGGACGTGCAGCAGGCAGGCGAAGTAGCGGTCGGCCAGGCGGCTGCTAGACATCGTTTTCATGGCCTCCAGAGTCGCAGGGTCCGCGTCCGACGACGCCCGCGGCGCCACGAACGTGATCAGGATGGCGTGCCACACGCACGCCAAGTAGTGCGCGGTCACGGCGAGCAGCAGCGTCATGCTGAGCATCGTCTGGAGCACGACGCACTTGACCCCGAGGCAGGCCTGGCAGCGAGCCGCGGCCGCGCTCAGCAGCTCCGTCGCCCACGGCGCCCTCTTGGCGTGCAGCAAGCACCGCACGCGCAGCAGTCGGAGCGCGTTGGCGACGTGGAAGGCCACAGGCAACCGGGCGACCAGCGGGACGCTGGACGAGAGCGCGGAGATGCACTCGACAGGCAGCGACCCGAGCAGATCGGCCGCGAACGAGCCACGCACGTACGCCTTGGCGATGTCCAGGCGCCGCAGGATGACGACGAGGTGGCCCCGCTTGGTCTCGTGCAGGGCCGTGTTGAAGCCAAGCGCGCAGTCGCTGATCAGGATGGCCTCGACCGCCATGTTGATGCGTCGGAGCGCCGACTGGGACGCCTCGCGGAACTCGTCGCCGGCCAAGACGAGCCCCGCGAACGGCACGAAGAGCACCTCGAAGAGCACCGCGAGGAGGACCACGGCCTGGCGCACGGCCATGAACCACCCGCTGGGCGCGATCGAGTTCACGATCCCAGTCACGAGCGCGGCGCCGCGCCGTCGCAGGCGCTTCATCACGCGGGAGAGCGACCAGCGCGTCGGCGCCGAGCTGAGGACTGGCTTGGACAGGAGCTTGGGCGTCGGGAAGTAGCTCGACGAGCGCTTGCGCAGCGAAAAGTGCTGCAGCAGCGTGTCGTGGTTGACCGGGAGCTGCTCGAGCCCCACGCCCGCGCCTTGCGGACCGCTCGCGGGTGCATGAGTGAGATTGGGCAGGCGTGGCGTCGCGCCAAGCACTCGCGGGTGGACAGGGAACACTTTCGGCGGCCCAGCGTCCGGAAGCGGGCTCCGAGTCGTGTCGTTGGTCGAGGAGCGGTACGTTGGCGCGTCATGACCGAATGGGCCGGACGTCGACGCGTCGTCTGCACTGGGTGGGGCTGTTGGTGCTGGCGGGTCCGGTGGTGTGTGCTGGTCGTCCTGGTTGTCCGCGGCCAAAGGCGCTGCTGACACCATCCTCGCCAGCGTGAGACGGCGCGGGTGACAGAGGCTCGAGGGTGATTTCGATTGTGAGGACAAGGCTTCAAAGCGGGGAGACCTGACCGCAGGGCGATCCCAAAAATAGCTCTCGAGGTGTTTCGCGATGTGCTGCTTCATCCCTTATGCTCCGAGTCTTATTGGAAGGTTAATCCGGCCTCAACAACAACCGCTTGTTGTATGGATTTCGGCTCCTACTTGAGTATCGGATCGGAGCCTTTTCCACCCCCGTCCGTTATCACGTTGGCGGCGCAAACGCTGCCAGGCTGGCTTGGATTGCCATTTTGCCCGGCTTCTTTGCCTTCCCGAGTGTAAATCCGATCTTTTGCCTTCTGCCGCCACCGTCGTCATCAGAGCGAAGCGTAGGCCGCCGGTCGCTTCAGACTTGAAATGAATAATCCACACGCCACGCATATGCTCGGTTTCCGCGAATCGGCTCTTGGGCTGCTCCATCATCGTCTATTGCGGCTCGGCTCGGCTTCTCCAATGTCTTGGCGTCGTAGCCTTTGCTGGCCCGTTGCAGCTACCCGCGCCTTCTGCTTCATAACCTCAGCAGGCGAGTCCTTGGCCGAGTTACGCCGCAGGGGAGTGTCGCGACCGTAGGGGCCGGCCGGAGGTCGACGCGTCGTCTTCATTTGACGGGGCTGGCGGGTCCGACTTGGCTGGTTGTGCGTGGCCGAAGCTGCTGCTGCCACCATCGTTGTCATAGTTGGGGTGAGACGGCGCGGAGGAGGTTTCAAGTGCCTTTGACTTTGACGCACCAGGAAACTACCAAAGCAAGTGGGCCACTTACTATCGGATACGCACACTAGTAGGAGACCAGACCGCAGTGCGAATCCCCAGAATAGCTCTCGAGGTGTTTCTCTTTGTGTCGCTTCTTCCCTCATGCTCTGAGTGGTGGGAGTGGCGCGGCTGTGAGAGTCTTTTAAGATGGGAGATATACACGCGCTCAACGCTCAACTGCCGGCTCAATTGTTTCATGAGTTGGAAGAGATCTCATCACCGACGGCTGCTCCATCTTGTTTGCCATCGCACGGTATTTCGAGCACCTATCGGAGCCTTTCGCACCCTCGTCCGTTCTCAATTTGACGGCGCAAACGCTGCCAGGCTGGCTTGGATCGGCTTCTTGCCCGGCTTCTTTGCCTTTCCGAGCGCAAACCCGACCTTCACAGTCGCTGGAGCTGGTTTTGAGGCACTTGTGGTCGACGGCGGGGCTGATCCCGGAGGCGCCGAGGGCTCTACCGACTCGGCTTGTGCCTGCTGGATGCGTCGCTGGAGCATCGACTCCTCCTGCTGCTGTTCGTCTCTGCGCCGCTTCTGCCGGTGGCCGTCGCCCGAGCTGGCCAGTCGCTGCTGGCGCTGCAGGTCCCGCAGGCGCTTGCGGTGGTGGTGGTCGTACGAGCTCAGGTGGTTCTCCATCTCCGAGACCGTCTTGTACTGCTTCTGGCAGTCGTCGCACAGGAACGCCGCCGTGCTGCTCGCCACGTCCGCCTTGGTCTGCGCCTCGCGCGAGGCCCTGGCCAGCCGCTCCCGCTCCTGCTCTACCGTCTCCTCCACCTCGGCGGCGAGCTTCCGCCGCTCGCTCGTCGCCGCCTGCGTCATCTCGTCGTACTCCTCCTATCCATACAGAAGACGGCATGCCGCACGGAGGGTTACGGGGTACGCCCGAGAGGCGGCAGCACGCAAGGCACTGGTCGCGAGCGTCGTTGATACCGCCTTGCCGAGCCCCAGCTGCACCAGGTTGTCCCTCATCTTGAGCGGCTCCACCCTGCCTGGGGGAGAGGGGGCGCGCCGCCATCAGCTCACGGTTGCGCAGAGGGCGAGCATTATCCTATAGAAACAGAGCGCACCTTGCTCGCGCCGGCCGAGACCCGAGCCCGGGCGCCAGCCCATCTTCTGAAGCAGCCGGAAGCCGCGGTTGGACGCGTCCAGCGCGCGGTCGGGATCCATGCTGCCTGCGACTTGCTTGCCTCTTGGGATCGCCTAATCCCGGTGGCACCGCCGACTTCTTGTCCCACGTGAGCTGCTCGCCTTTTTTCCGCCAATCAGAACAGCAACTTTCAGTTTTTGCCCAATGCAATCGTAGAAAATATATTGTACCGCACCCTGCTTCAATACCAGCCCCACGTTTTGAATGATTTCCGTTCCGTTCGTAGCTGTTCAGTCTCTTGGTTGCTCGACGCCCGCCGGTGCTCTCAAGCACTTCATCCCAAGCCGATACCGCTACCGGTACGCTGAGCGCCGTCTCTCCGCGCCGCCTGCGCCCCTCATCCACCGCCCGTGACCGCCGCCTTGCGACCGCCCACGGACGGGATGGAGGCGCGTGCGCAGGCGCGGCGCGCGGCCGGCCCGCCCTTGGGCGCCGACTCGCGGCGGGCGGTGGACGTGGCGGCGCTTCGGAGCTCCTCGGCGGGCGGCGAGCTGCAGATGCGCCCGGCCAGCGGCTTCGCGAGCAAGCAGGCAGCCGAGCGGCAGCGCAAGCTGCAGCAGCAGCGCGAGCAGCAGGAGCGCCAGGCGCGCATGGCCAGCGTGCGCGACGCGGCCTGCCTGGCCGCCATGTCGCCGGCCGAGGGCGAGTGGAAGACGGTCGTGGCGCACGGGCGGCGCGCGCGCCAGCAGCTGGACCGCCGCGCTGCGTCCTTTATCGATGGCGGCAGCGGCTCGGCCTTTGGGCAGCCTCCGCCGCCGCCGCCGTCCCTGCCGCTCAAGCTCAGCGCGTCGTACGACTCGGCCGTCGCCGCGTCCAGGGAGCACAACCGGAGGAGGAACCAGCGACGCAAGCCGCCGACCGCGGCCGCCGGGCTGTCCGCATCCAACGGAGCGCTTGGCGTCGGGGACGAAGAGAGGGGCGTCCCGCCGCCGTCGTTCCTCGGGCAGGTCATGTTCGCACGGCGGAGCAGTCTGCAGCGACTCGCGGACGGCCTACAGGGTGACCAGGCACCCCAGAAGCACTCGCGGGCGCGCAAGAGCTCTCCGGACGCGGAGCGAGCGGCGTCGGAGCAGGCGGAAGGCAGCAGCTCCGGACCGCTCCGGACCGCTCCGACGCAGCGCAGCCAGCACCGGCGGTCCCGACACAGCGAACTCTCGGACGCGGACGCGTCCGGCGCCGCCTCGCCGTCGTCGCACCGGTCGAGCGGGCCGGACGAGGCGCCAGCTGAGCGCAAGAAGTGCGGCGACAAGCGCGACTTTTTCTTCCGCAACCTCGAGTTCGAGGTGCGCAGCCAGCTCCAGGTGGACGAGGTGGCCGAGTTCAGCGTCACGGACTACGAGATGGCCGCCAAGATCTCCAACGTGATTCGGGCGCTGTTCGGGTACGGCGCTGGCCCGGGGGACGGCGACGGCCCGGGCGACGGGGACCACGAGGGCGCCGGGCCGTCGGGGAAGAAGACGGACAAGTGTCCCCTCGTGGTCACGGACGGCACGGCGTGCATCGGCGGCAACGTGCTGTCCTTCTGCGACCACTTTGCGCACGTTAACGCGGTCGAGTGCGACGAGACGCGCGTGAGGATGCTGCGCCACAATCTCCACGTGCTCGGCAAGCGCAACGCGACGTGCCTCCACGCGAGCTACCTGGATGTGATGCTGGCGCTAACGCAGGACGTGGTCTTCCTGGACCCGCCCTGGGGCGGGCCCGAGTACAAGGAGCTGGCCAGGGTCGACCTTTTCCTGGACGGCGTCCCGCTGCACGACATCTGCGCGCGCCTGCGCGGCCGCGCCGCGTGCGTCGTGCTCAAGGTCCCGAGCAACTTTGACGGCGACAAGTTCGCGCGGCACGTGCCCGGGTCCGTGGCCGTGCACCGCGACCTGAAGAAGATGCACCTGGTCGTGCTCGACTTTCGAGACAAGGGCGCCGAAGCGTGACTGGGCGAGGCGCGGGTGGGGAGTAGTAGTACCGGTACATACAGCCAACTGTTTATACTGACGAGCACGCAAAGGGACGGACCCGGAGCGGTTGCGGATGCTTCGGCTGTCGCTCGTGCACGATGCTGTAGCGCAGAGCCTGGCATCGGCCGCTGATGAAGCGCCAGTGAGGAGGAGACGGCCGCTGGGGTCGAGAACGGACCCTGACGAGCGTGGGCTTTGGCGTTTGCCGTGGCCACACGACTGACGTGCGGCTATGGGCGGAGAACTTGGCACTAGACGATGGTGCGTTCCATCCACGAGGGATCTGCAGAGTCCACGGCGGATCGTTGAACTCATGGCAGTCGAATGGCAGTAGTGACGGCGCAATGTCCTCTCCGCTTCTATGTGTACGCGTTGGCTGCCGCGAAAGACGGCGAAAAGGTCGAATAGTGCGAGTGGATGGGCTGCACGCTCAAGGCGACAACGAGAGCATGGCGAGCTTTGACGTTGACGGCGACGACCGGCGCGAGGACGGCGGCTAGTTTCTTTCTCCGATAGTCAGCGCCAATCCAAGGCCGCAGAGCTGACAGGCGGTCGTGAAAGCGGCAGTCACGTAGTAGCATGAGCGCCGTCAATACCCAAAGGGGAGAGAAGCACGTCGACGCGGGGAGTAGTAAGCGCCTGTGGCTTCTAGGCTGGTAATGGCATTTTGCAAGTGTTCGTAGGGATTCTTTTTGGGCAATAGAGGTCAATTTTAGACTCGCACGGACATGTGTATTATACGGTATCGATAGATCGTCCACCATAACACGTTGACGATGCGTTGGCTCTTGTTGAAGTGGAGTGAGTCATCGGATGGGTACAGTTTGCTGGCTCTGCCAGACACGAAAGAGCACCTAGAATCAACACCCAGCGCCAGCTCACGGTCTCTATTCATCACGGAGGGAGCGGTCAGAGGAGCAGGCGTCGCACTCTACTGGGGGGCTCTGTGGCAGGCAGGCAGGCAGTCTCGGGCGGCAGCGGCTGCTGCTGCTTCGTACTGGGCGTGCTTGCGTCCGTGGGCGGCTCGGGCGACTCGTGCTCTCTAATAAATACTCCCCTCCTCTCTCCCGACACACTCGCTTCACTATGTGCACGCCGCCTCCACCGCCACGCCACTCTCGGCACGCCAACACACTCGCGGCTGCTCCCACCGACCGACCGACCGACCGACCGATGGACCGCATCTAGGCGGACGACACGGCCAAGTGCTGGATGGCCGGGGCCGGCGACGGGGCCGCCTCGGGGGACGTCGCCGGGCCCGTCGAGGGCGACGAGCCGGCGGACGAGGCCGAGGCCGAGTTGCCGCACGGCCGCGCCGGCCGCGGCGCGAACGACGGCGGCAGCGGAGGAGGCGCGGCCGACGGGCCGACCGCAGGCGAGAGCGACGGCGACGACGCCAGCAGACTGGCGGCCATGGCGCGCCCAGCGCCATCCGACAGGTGCAGCGCCGCAGTTGGTGGCCGGCGCGGCGGGGTGGACGCTGCGGCCTCTTGCTTGGCCATTGGCTTGGTCTCCGGCTTGGCGAGCGTCTTGGGGGCGGCGACGGCGACGAGCGGCGATGGCAGCGGCGGCGGCGGCGGCCGAGGCGGCGGCCACGTGCGGCAGCTTCTTGTGCGCGACGGCGCGCTTGTGGTAGGCGCGCTTGGCGGCACGCAGCTGGTTCTGCACCTGGCAGCGCGGGCACGGGCCGCCCTTGCGGTGGCGGTGCTTGGTGCCCTCGACCTTGTGCTCCGTGGCCTCGATCTTGCGCTTGAGCTCGCGCAGGTCCTGCGGCAGGTTGGCCAGGTCGGGCAGCGGCAGGTTCTCGAGCTTGGCGAGCGCCAGCTTGGATAGTACGGCGCCGCCGGGCCCCACGATTCCCTTCACGTCCAAATCCTGCTCCGTGAAGGTGCCCTCGAGGTCCGCGAACGTCTCTTGCATCTTGAGCAGCAGTCGCTTGCGCTCCTCGCGCTTCTTGGGCGGCTTCTTGTCGCCCTTGGGGCCCTTGGCGAGGCCCATGGACGTCGCCAGGAGCCCCGAGGCGTGCGGCCCCGATCCGGGCGGGAGCGCGTCCGGGCCTGACAGCAGCGGCACGAACGCGCCCAGCCGCGCGCCGTGCTCCTGCCCGCCGAACGCCAGGCTGGACGCGAGCGAGCCGCCGAGCTGGTGCTGCTGCTGCGGGGCGCCCTGGCGCTGGGCCAGCGGCGAGGCGCCCGTCTTCGTCGAGGAAGCGCCCGAGCCAGGGGCCAAGGCGCCCGGCGTGCTGGACACGCCCGTTGCTGGCGCGGCCGCGTCCGTGGAGGCGCTCGGGCCGGCGGGCGCGTCGCTGGGCACGCTAAAGTTGACGAGCTGCACCTGGTTCTTGTACGGGTGGTGCAGCTTGCGCTTGTGCAGGCAGGAGCTCAGGATGTGGCTCACGGTGCGGTTCTGGAACGTGCCGAAGTCGATGCTGTTCCAGTCCTCGACCACGTCCACGTTGGACGGGCTCTTGGACGCGCGGCCGTCGGCGCGCGGGCTGCTGCTCATGACGAGCTTCTTGAAGGCCGCGGTCGGCGACGGAGCCGTCGCCGACGACGACGCCAGGCCGGACGTGCCATTAGCCTCAAGGCCGCCGCGGTGACCCGTCGCGGTCGAGCAGAGCGCCATGCCATTGGCGCGCGGCTTGCCGGCGGCCGCGCGAGGGCGCTGCTGGAGCTGCTGCTGCTGCTGCTGCTGCTGCTGCTGCTGCTGCTGCTGCGCCTCCATCTCGAGGTCCCACTGCAGGAAGCGGTTCTCGCGGTCGCAGAGCACGGCGTGGTCGATGGACGAGAGCAGCTCCTGCTCGTACCCGTCGCTCTCCATGCCCCACACGATGGCGTCCTCGTCCTCGCCGACCTTGCTCTCGCCGTCGGTCGCCTCGTGCTGCCCCTGCGTCTGCTCCCGCGTCGGCGTCGGCGCCTGCTGCTGCGGATGGTGGTGGAGCGTCGCCCGCGGTCCGCGCGAAGCGACGAGCCCAGCCGCCAGCCGCTGGCGCTTGAGCGCCGCCAGCTCGTCGTCCTCGTCCAGCAGCGCGGCCGCCAGCGAGCGCTTCTTGTCCAGCAGCGACAGCGCCGGAGGCCCGCAGGCCTTGAGCGACGCCATGAAGGACGCCGGTCTTGCGCGCGCGGCCGCCAGCAGTGGCGAGCTCGTGGCACTAGTGGCACTATTCGCACTCGCACTGGACCCACTGGCGGCTTGTCGGCGCGAAATGTCGAGGTGCTGCTGCTCGTGGTGTCCGTCGAGCACGTCCATGCGGTGGTCGAGCTCGAGGTCGAGCTCAATCCAGCGCTGCAGCTCGTCGTCCGTGCGCATGTCGTCCTCGCAGCTGCTGAGGCTGCTGCTGAGGCTGCGGCCGCCGCTCAAGCTGCTCGCGCTCGTGCCGCTGCTCGTGCTGCTGCCGTCCGTGCCGGCGTCGCTGAGGCGCTCGTAGCAGTCGGCGCGCTGCGAGAGCGGGAAGAGCCGCAGCAGCTGCGCGTCCTGGCTCACGAGCGAGTCGACGCGCTGCACGGCCTCGCTGGCGTCGCACGACGACTCGGAGAACTCCTTCATGATGTGCAGGAACTCGACGCACGTCTGGGAGCGCATGGCGCCGTCCGCCAGCACAGGCGCCGCGTCGTTGCCTGCGCGTGGCTGCCGCGGCCGCGTCGTGGGGCTCGCGTCCATCTCTAATACGTCGCAACAGCCCGACACCGACACCGACACCGACACGTCGTCAGGCTTTGACTGGCCATAGCGCCACCAGTTCTGCTCCAAAAAGCGCCGCAGCCGCGCGCATCGGAGCACAGGACGCGGCGCTACCGGAAGACGTGCGCGTACCGTGTCTTCGATCGCTCGGGGCCCGTCGGCGGGCGCGCGTGGCTGGCGTCCCGGGTCGCTCGTCCGTCGCCCGTGGCTTTCGTTATCTTTCGCCTTGTGCGCGGGCAGCCAGCAAGCCAAAGCCAAAAGGGCGACCAACCTGTATAAATGCATCCAAAGATATGCGGGATGGCAGGTAGAACGCGCGATCCCGCGACGGCACGCACTTTTGATCTAGTATACGATATGAGAGTCTCCTCATTTCAGCTCAACATGCTTGATTTATTATATTTGGAAGTGGATACACATTTTTTCGCCATGCATCTGTTGATGAAGGCTATTCAAAACTACAAGGTGACTGCTCGCCACAGTCGACCCGGTTATGCGCTTGTTTGGCCCGTTTTATGGTGATGTACTGTACGTTGAGGCATCACCCTAGCCCTTGTCAGCGTCTTTTTGGTGTGGCGAGGTTTTTTACGTCAAGATGAAACACTATCCTAAATTTAGTATGTGCAAGGCATCCGTCGGTGCCACACCGTCACCTAATCCGCGAAGGCATAGCCAGATTCCAAGGTTTATTACGCTGAGTTACTAGGTTTTTCGTGGTACCTTTGAACCACCTCTTTCGTTCGAAGGATATCGGATTTCACAGGTCTGTGCTCGCTTCACCACGTGGCGAATGTACGGTACCAGTCTGCACATGCACGTCGTCGTGATGTGTGTGGCACAATGTATGGCGAGATCCGTCGTATCGTCCGACTCGTACGCCCCATCGTGCGTCCAGGGATGGCTCCTACTGTACAGGTCTGCACCGTGCACGTGCTGTCGCCGATCCAAGCCAGTCGAGCTGACTCGCTTATTGTTGTTGTTGTTGTTGTTGTTGCTGTACAGTATTAGCTGAAGTGATTTTGGTGTGGTCCACATGGGTACGGCACACTTGGATTGTCGAGCGCGGGACTCTGGACCGTGTCACTGTCTCCACGCTGTGGACCACATGGAGACCAAGCAAGTCAACGAGAGCACCCACGTGGGCGCTTCGCCCATCTCCTTGTGCTCTCTGGAACGGTGCGGAACAAACCGTGAACTGTACTTCAAAGTACTGTACTGTATGCAGAGCAATTGGCACCAGCACCGCAAGGACTCGCTGAACCTGTCGCTGCGCGTTGTGCTTATTCGCACCAGTGCATATTACACTTTAATTTATTTATTCGCTTGAGAAACTGGAGCTGGCGCGATCGACGGGCAAACTTGTATTAAGAGCTTGTGAAACCTTCAGGACTCAGCAATTGACGCCATTGATTGGAAGAAACGATCAGCATTGGAGAACACCGATTGGAGAAAAACCATCTGGTCAATTTCGCTAGTCGAGTCAATCTGTCAATTGCACGTACAGTACCACCACACATTCATTTCATGCACTCACTCTCCATACGTACACAAGCATCTCCACATTGGCGCCGCCACTGAGACCACTCGACCGACAGCAGCGACTTCGCCAACGTTCACACGCGGACGCCGTCGCCTGCGCCATCGCCCAGCTGGCGGTAGAAGTCGAGCACCGCCTCGCTACAGATGAAGGCGCGCTGGGTGAGGTTCTTGACGACGAGCCCGCGCAGGTCCGTCACGCGGGACAGCGCCGTGTACAGCTGGCCGTGCGCAAAGGTGCGTTTGAGGTCCACCTCGAGCAGCTGTAGCGTCATCCCCTGCGCCTTGTGCACCGTCGACGCGTACCCGAGCCGGACGGGCAGGTAGCTGAAGAGCGTGGTGGCCACGAACACGTCCGGCTGCTCCGGGTCCTTGTACGCAAAGTACTCGATCGTCGCCGCGTTGCCGTCCTGAAGGCGCAGCTCGATCTTCTTGGCGTCCGCGGCCGTGACGCACCCCTGGGTCCCATTCACGAGCCCCTGGCCCAAGTTCTGGGTCACCACGACCTGGCAGCCGACCGCGAGCTTGACGTACTCGGGGATCCCGTCCGCCTTGCGGTACGCGTCAGCCTTCTTGGGGTTGGCGAACGGGGACACGCGCACGCTGTACGTGAGTACGTCGGCCTTGGAGTCGTACGTAAGCGAGAAGAGCTCTCGTTCGTTAATCGTGTCCACCTCCTTGTTGGTCGACACGATCCGCATGGGCGACAGACCGTTCGCGTACTCGGGCGCGATGCTCGTGCACTTGCGCAGCGTCGACAGCGTCTGCTCCGAGCAGCGCGCGTACCGGACCTCGTTCAGCAGGGCCACGAACTCGGGGTCGTTCTGCCGGAAGCATTTGGTGAACTGGTACGACTGGAACTCGGCGCGCGCGAACTCAAGCGAGCGGAACATGAAAGCGCCCTCGACCGGCGGCAGCTGGCACAGGTCGCCCACGAGGATCATCTGGACGCCGCCGAAGGGCTGCGCGTTGCCGCGGATGCGCTGCAGATATTCCGAGATGCGGTCCAGGAACTGCGCGCTCACCATGGAGATCTCGTCGATCAGGATGACCTGGACGGCTCGGAGCGCCTTGAGCGTCGGCTTGAGGAACGACGCCGAGCGGACGCGCTTGACCCAGTCGTCCACCGACCCGCGGCCGATGCCGATGCCCAGGTACGAGTGCAGCGTCCGCCCGCCGATCAGCGACGCCGCCTTGCCCGTTGGCGCGCACAAACCGCACACGGGCGCGTCGTTCACGGACGGGAGGGAGCTGTCGAAGAGCTGGATGATGGTCTTAATGACGGCCGACTTGCCGTACCCTGCGGGCGCCACGAGCAGCAGGTTGCGTCGTTTCTCCACGGCCAAGTTGATGAACTTATTCTGCTCCTCGGAGAAGACGATTGGGGGCTCAAGCGGCTGGGAGGGCGACGCGTCGGTCTCTGGGCCGCTCTGGGACGCTGAGGGCGTCCCATACGACTGAGACGACGGGATCGTGGCCCAGTGAGAAGAGGAGGCGCTCGGCTCCGAGTCGAACTGGCTCAGCCGCGCAAACATGGCCGCCGCGGACTCGACTTCTGTCGTGGGTGTTGACACATCCGGTTTGACATCGTGAGAGGAAGACGCGACGCTTCGCTGAGAGTGACGCAAGCTGGGTGATAGCGCGTGCTCTCCCGGTGGACTCACCTGGGCTCCCCCGGCACTAGTTCCCACTGGCTGGGCCAACGCCAGGCCCCATAGTGAACTCGAGTCAGTGGACGACGCAGTGCCGACGCTGTCAACCTCCATCAGCTCGATGGGTCGGGCGGCGCTGGATCCCCATCTCGCCGTGGACGGACTGACAGCGTTCCTGGCCCGTCCCGACGACGCGCTGGCATGCGTAGAGCTGTTCGTGGGGGCGGAGGCAGGTCGGTACACGTACCGCGACTGGAGCAACGCCGATATCTGGTCGGGAAGCACCGTGCGACTGGCAGGTCGTGTTGTGAAAGCCGTGTCCATTTGAAGACGCGGGCGTGGTTGGTCCGTGGTTCGCTGCAAGAGAGGCGACCCCGACGACGGGTACTCCTTGCCCAAGCGCCGGTAGAGCTCCTCCTCGTTCCTGATCGGCCTGGGCGGCTCGACGTAGTCGCTCGCGCGTTCGTCGTCGCTGTCCAGCACGTGGACAATGTCCACGTAGTCGCCGTCGCTGTGCGCGTGCTTGGGCTTGGTCGCGCGCTGGTTGGCGGCGGCCTCCTGCGCCCCCAGCTTCCTCTTCCCGACGGGCGCAGAGGGCGCGGCGACGATCAGGTGGATCTGCTCGGCCGCCGGGGGAGGCAGGTTGCCCTCGAGGAAGTAGCGGTGCAGCGGCTTGGTCGCGCGCAGCACGCCGCCCGAGTACTCGAGCATGTCAACGACCGCCTCGTGCACCGGCGAGCCGCGGATCTCGAGCGTCAGCGCGGCGTCGTGCTCGTCCGAGAGCCACTGGGCGCCGTCCAGCGCCAGGAAGAGCGAGAGCGCGTCCGCGTCCACGTGCCGCAGGTCGTGCGGCTTCTTGCGCTTGATGGCCTCCTTGAGCTCGCTCACGAGCCGCTGCGGCTCCAGCGACACGGCGAACACGCCGCCCGCCGTCGCTACCGCCGCCTCGCCGCGGCTTCCCGCGCCCCCCGCGCCGCTCAGCAGCACCAGCGCGCACGAGAGCGTCAGCGGCTCATGCTGCATGGCTCCAATGGCGAGTGGATCCACGAATGGCTACGGCCCAAACAATGCGTTTTCAAAGTTTGAAATGACATCGGGTTTTACTTGGGTTCAGTATACTGAACGGCAACAATCTGAGTCGGAGTCCGATTTGATTTCGCGCCACCTCTGGCCCGTTTTTGGCGCGAAATCGAATCGGGTCGTTAGGTTTTCGCGATTGGAACCGCGCTGCAAGGATATGCTGCCTGATACAGCTTTAGCACATTGTCGCAGGTATGGAGACGCTGGGCTTCAGGCCAGGTCACCATCGCAACCAGTGTCAACCACTGCAGACTGGTTCTTTGAGCTGCTCCTAGACTCGATCAACGCACTCCCACACACTCAGTGAGCGCCATCGACCAGCTTCAGGCACCACCAACTTCAACCAGCAATGGACGAGCAGCTCCCGTCACCATCAACTTCAAATGGACGGCCAACGCCCAGCGCCAAGCCCGTGGCAGGCATCTCCAGTAGAACTCTAGTACGCAAGTGTGCTCCATTCCTAGCTGTGGAGTCCGCTAGCTGTCCTGCTCGCCCTCGGCGGCGTCGGGCGACTTGCGCTTGCGGATCTTGTCGCGCAGGTTGGCAAAGCTGGCCGATCCGTCGGCCACGACGGCCGCCGGCTCGTGCGCCTGCTGCTCTTCTTCCTCGTCGGCCGCGAGCTTGACCATGGTGATGAGTCGCCGCGCGTACTTGGTCGTGAGCTTCTGCTCCGAGTTGGCGACGACGCGCAGCCGCGGGTGGCGCGGCAGGTCCGCGTCCGTGTACTCGTAGGTCGTGGGCAGCAGGTACACGAGCCGCCCGCCGACGCGCAGTGTCTGCGCCGAGAAGGCGAGCAGGTCGCTCATGACGTCCTCGGCCGCGTACGGCTGCGTCGGCGGGATGTAGTTGGGCAGCTTGGTCTTGTCGCTGGCGGCGGTCGAGCCGTCCTCAGCCGCCGCCTTCTTGCTACGCTTGCGGCCACTCTTGCGCGCGCCGGCGCGGATGCCGTACGGCGGGTCGCACACGACGGCGTCGAACATGCCGGCGCAGCGCTGGACGAGCGGCGAGAGCGAGTTGTCGGCGCGGATGAGCTCCGGCAGCGGCAGCTTGTACTGTCTAAAGTTGGAGACGACGTTGACGCGTGCCGAAGCGGACGCATCGGCCGGCTTGACGGCTGCGCCCGAGCCCGCGCCCGACACGCCCACGCCCGTGCCCAGCAGCACGCGGATGTCAATGTCCGTGCCGTAGCAGACGGCGCCATGGGTCGCGCACGGGACGAGCACGCTGCCGGTGCCGACGAACGGGTCGATGACGAGGTCGTGGCGCCGCACGAGCGCCATGTTGCTCATGAGCAGCGCCATCTCCGACTCCATGGACGTCGGGCCGATGTACGCGCGGCGCTTGAGCGTCTGCTGGTCCACGAGGTCGCGCGCGCCGCCGCGGCCGCGGTTCTTCTCGCTGCCGGCGACCTCGCGCAGGAAGAGCAGCTGCTTGGCCACAGCGTCCGGCGGCAGGTCGCCCTCGTCCACTGCGAACTCCTCGAGCACGAGGAACGTCTCGTCGGGCTCGCGCATCTGCACAGGCCCGGCGAACGGCAGCACGTCGCGGAAGGCCTCGCGGCGCGCGCGCTGCTCGTCCATGCTCAGCTTCTTGCCGAACGCGTCGACGCTGATGCGCCACGAGCAGTCGGCGTCCGCCACGATGCGCGCCTTGTCCGGCGAGGCAAAAGCCGCGACCGCCGCCGCCAGCCGCGCGTAGTCGTTCGTCGCAGCCGCGTGGCCCCAGACCTCGTACACGCCCTTGACCAGGATGCCGCGCTCCGACAGGAACTTGGCGTGCGCCGCCGACGGCAGCGACAGCCGCAGCAGCGGCGAGCGCGCCGGGTCGGCGCCCGCGACCGCCGAAGTGTCGAGGGAGAGCCCCTGCATCTCCAGCAGCGCCTCTAGCTCCGGGTACCGGAACTCAAAGTGCCGGTGCACGAAGAACACGAGGAACTCGGGCATCGCGGCCACGGTGGCGCTGGGAAGGCAGCGACGGACGCGGGGAGGCAGGCGCGAGGCAGGAAGAAGAAGCGCCGCAGGAAGCGCCGCAGCAATGTCCGCGTCCAATGGGATGATGCCTCGAGGAGCGGGCGGCTCACTTTGGAACCACTGGCGAGCGAGTTGGGTACACTGTACCGACAAAACAACTACTGTGATTTATGTTTAATTTAATGTGAGAATCTACAATCTAATATCGAAGCGGCGTGGCATACTATCATGGAACTGTCAAAATGCCAGTAGCGTTGTTTTGTTATTGGACTCATTGATACTGTAATACATTTAAGACACCTGCCATACAGCCGTCGACACAATAGCCAGTTGTCAGTACCAACGGTTTTGGTCTGTCCTCGTCTGTGGTCCGAGATCGAAGCGTCGGGGCTGAGCACATGTGTAGCTATTCGGGTAACTGGCCGCCCTGGAAAATTGTGAGCGTTATGACCATTAATAAGCACACCGATCGACCTGAGATGCATGTGATAATCTTGAGAAGCGGTCCAACGTCCCATAGCGACATGACGGACTGGAAATGAGAGCTCTGAGGCCACATCGAACCCTGCACATGACACTTCCATTGATCGCATCAATCATTATTATGGATTATGTACTGATTTGCACTTTTTAGTAGCACACCAGTACCTCGTCACCGCAAGTGTAGACTTCCTACCGTATGTCCGCTCCGCTACGACCGCATACTTGAGAACCACTAAATCTCATTTATTTACATAGACTGTAAGAATTGATCAATAGTATGTCTTTGGAACGGAGGTCAGCAGGACTTTCTTTAGTAAATAGCCTGTATAAATCGATAGATTATTGTATTTTTTAATTAAATATGGAGTGTCCCTTAAGCTTGCCGGTATCACCCGAAACTGAAGTCAAGATGAATCGGATGTGCCCCTTACAGACCTATTTTTAGCAACCATTTCACTTCAAACTGAGGCACCGTACTATTTTTACTATAGTACTGATCGACGCCACAGCCAGCGCTCCGTTCTGCTGCAGAGCGTCTGCTCGACGCTGCCCTCACTTCCAACCCAGCCGCCTCCTCCCCAAGCAAAGCGCACCACTCCTGGAGGCTGTCAACTCGCCATGAAGCGCTCGAACAGCGACCAGCTGTCCTCTCTGGCGTCCTCGCCGCCAATGGCGGATCCTCGAGTGGCCCCCGCTGCCATCCCGCCGGCTCACCACCAGCCTACCGTCGCTCAAAACGCCAAATACGCCGAGTTGACAGCCGCAGGGACCGCGTTCAACCGCGCGAATGTGCTGCCGCTGCCTCCAGGCATGGAGCGGCCCGAGATCAAGTCTCGACCGTCTACGAACGCTGCAACGCTCGACCGGCAGGACTCGGCAGTCGGCGTGCTCGTGCGCAAAGACACACGCGCGAGGCTCTCTCGAAGCCGCAGCTGGGCCAACCGGCAGCCACGAAGGCGAAGTAGCAGCTTCGGTAAGAAACTGCTGGCGGCGATTTCGGCTGATACGGTCGAGGCAGCCGGGCGAGAGAGCCGAGACGCGACGTACCGCCAGCTCCTCGAGCACTTCCAGCTGCGCAAACTAGACGTGGTGGATGCTGTTGTCAAGCCAGACCTCCGTAGATCCGAGTCCTTCTCCGCTATTGGAGACGAGATGGGGGTTGCTAGCGCTGACACGGGAGCCATGGCTCGACACCAACCGAAGCATCAAGAGACCGCGCAGCCAGTGAGCCAAGAGCAAGCCTGGCATGCGCACCAACCGAACGACAGGGACCGCCACCACCTTGTTGCTCCAGATATGAACGCGCGCTCACAGTCCTTCAACGATGAGCGAGCCCACGTCGCGATTGAATCGGTCGAGCCCAACGCCAAGCTCATCCCTCTCTCGACGACGCACGCGAACAGTCAGCACCATGAGATCCCCGCCGTCAATGGAGAAGCGCGGCTACAGCTGTCGTCGACGTCCACGTCGCGCAATCACAGCCTCCGTGCACGCAACAAGTCGACTCCCAAGACGGCCAAAGTCTCCAGGATGGACAGATCGTCCAGTCGCCCGCGGTTCTCGCGCCGCC
>JAADXZ010000437.1:0-21685 GCA_023338055.1 Phytopythium mirpurense | reverse complement strand
GGGCGGGATGCCAAGCGCTCGCTTCCCTTTTAGTTTGCAGAGTGAGGGAGGGCAGGCGGCCAGCGGCGGGGGTGCGTTAGTGAACGGGGAGGGGGAAAGGAAGGGGGAGGAGCGACGAGGAGGGGAGAGAGGGGGGAGGGCGACCAGGAGTGCAGGTCGCGGATGATGGTCATTGCCGCGGAAATTCAAACCGGGCGGGCGTTTCTGTTGGCTGTTGGTGCGAGGGTGGCGGATCCGCTGGCTAGAGGAAGGAGGAGGGGACGAGAGCGGACGGAGGAGGGGACGTGGTGGACGGAGCGGACGCAGAAGATCGGGTCACCACGTCCCACTTTTGTTCGCCCTATTCACAGGCAAACAAGGATCTAGTACCTAGCTACTGTACCTAGCTAAGGTCGACTTCGGTAGCTTAGCAGCACCAGAATAAGGCCCATACAAACACCAAGCTTCAATCTATTGAACGCATACCAAATTATCGCTCCAATACTTAGCATAGGAAACGGAAACTAGGCATCCACGAATCGGCATTTTGTCGATTTCGACGCCGAAATGCCTAGTTTGCTCTGGTCTGACTATTCAATCGACATTTTTTGCGGTCGGTGGCGCTAGTTGGGTCAGAGAACGAGACTTTGGTGACGAATGTGGCATACGTATTTCGAAAGGGAATCAGATGGGTTTCTTTTGAGCAATTGTTGTCTCGAACGGTACTGCTCTACACTTAAATTTGAAGAGTCGACAAGCAAGACACAACAGTTGGGTGACGGAGCAGAGCCAGGAGGCTGTTCAGGGTACACCATACGCCACCGACTCGTCCATTGGTTTGCGGCGTCAACGTTAGCCATCTTTTCTGGCCCACGCGTGTCCACAATCCTACCGTGAATGCTCTATATAAAGGCCTCTGGTGATCCCGATGATTGGCACCTGACACTTTGCAAGGGTGTACTGTATTGCGCATCCTCATGAAGTCCAGCGCCGCCACCGCCCATTTGCTTCACTTCCCGCTACACATGTACGGTATCTCGGCTACGTGTCCGTCGTGTATTGAGCCAGCGATCAGCTCCGATCCACCACGACCATTGTCGGCTCGGTCGAGGCGACCAGTCGATTACATTACTTTACGTACCGCCAGCCAGAAAAGTCACCCGCGAGTTGTACCGTGGTGAACATTCATTTCCGTCTGCGACCTGGTGTTTCTTTTCGTTCAAGGCCCGTCCCATTTCCTTCTTGTCGGTCCGTCCGTCCGTCCGTCGCGCGACGCGTGGCAGCGCGGGGCGTCCCACTAAGCGCCCCAGCCCTCAATCTGGAGCGCTCCAGATCGATGGACCCCACCAGGCACGTCGCCCCTCCCTGTACCCGCCCTCCCTCTGATGGCGCCGGGTCCTCCCTCCCATTAGTAACCCCACGCGCTCCGCGCCGCTGATTGGCGGAAACTTCTCCTCGAGCTTGACAAGCAGGCAACAGTCCGTCCTCGGCCGTCCTATCGTCCGGCCTTCATCTTATCGTTATCGCCAGGCAGCACCTCGACGAACCGACTACATACTGTACCGTAGCCTCCACGCCCGCTCTCACTTGGCGCCAGGGTAGAGCGGCGCGCGTTCTACCTGCCTGCCGACCTACCCTCTCTACCCTCCCGCCCGCTATTCCAGCAGTAGCCAGCTCCTCGTAATAGCTGACGGCAGCCAGCGCCCTACCGACCGACCGACCCTGGGGGAACCGCCGACGGACGCGCCATGGTGCGGTCGCTGCCGCTGCGCACGGGCTTCTTCGCCGAGCCGGCGCTGTCGGTCGAGGACGAGCGCGAGCTGCTCGCGTGGGGCCGCTCGCTCGTGCCGGCGCTGCTCGCGCGCCGCCGCCCGGAGGCCGCGACGGGTCCGGACGGCGCCGACTGGACGCTCGTGAGCGACAAGAAGGGCGTGCAGGTGCTCGAGGACCGGCAGAAGGGCGGGCTGACGTACTCGGTGCGCGCGAACGCCACGGTGCACGCGTCGCTGGACGACGTCATGGACCTCTTCCTCGGCCGCGCGGCCTCCACGAGCGACTTCCGCTCGCTCATGCTGCTGCAGCTGCGCGAGAGCTTCGCGGACGCGGCCGTGCTGGCGCACCGCGAGCCGTCCGAGAACGAGACGCTCGGCCTCAAGTGGGTCGCCATGCGCCCCAAGAAGAAGGCGGCGGCCGCGGCCACCGGCGGGGGCGCCAGCATCGACCTGTGCCTCCTCGAGTACGCCGCGCTCGTCGACGCGGCCACGGGGGCCCCGATCGACCCGCTCCTCACGCCCGCCACGTCCGCCACGTCCGCCGCCACGGGCTTCTCCGGCTCGCCCCCTCCCCCTCCCCCACAACTCGCGGGCGTGTGTCTCTACGAGTCGGTCGAGCAGCGCGAGTGCCCGCCGCTCTACGACTCGCACCGGCTCGAGCGCGGCGCCGTCTCGCGCTGCGGCTTCGTCTTCACGCCGCTGGCGACCCAGGGGGCCGTCGAGGCGCTCTTCGTGTGCTCCATCCGCCAGCCGCCGGGCCAGCGCGGCGCGCGGCGCGCCAACCGCGCGCTGCTGGCGCACTGGGCCGAGGCCGTGGGCGCCATCGAGGAGGCCATCAGCCGCGCGCGCATCTCGCGCGAGCTCGCCAAGCGCAAGACGGGTCCGCGCTGGGTCAGCGACAAGGACCGCGCGTGCTGCCGCCTGTGCCTCAAGACGTTCACCAACACGCGCCGCCGCCACCACTGCCGCGCCTGCGGAGAGGTCATCTGCCGCGCCTGCTCCCGCTTCCGCGCCGTCGACCTGCAGTCCGTCGGCCAGACCACGCTGCGCGTCTGCAAGGCCTGCATGGACGGCACCAACGCGGCCGCGCTGGCCGAGGAGGAGGGGGACGGCCCCACGCCCGCGGACGAGGCCGGCGGATCGGCGCCCCCTACGACGGCCCTCGTGCCATCCCAGGCCTCGCTCGCCGGCGCGGCCGGCCCGCGGCCCAAGCCTGTGCTGGCGCTGCCCGCGGGCGTCACGGACGAGACGCTGCGCGACGCCGTCGAGGGCTACGCGCTCTCGCTCCCGGGCGCCGCGGCGGCCAATAGCGGCGGCGGCAGCACGGCGCTGGCGACCCGCGGGGCCGGCGGGAGGGGGGCCGATGCGGGCGAGACGCCGGCCGTGCCCGACCTCGTGGGCATCGCGTGGCTGCGGCAGCTGGCCGAGCGCGACCCGAGCAAGCACAAGATGGTCGCGGAGCTCATGGACAAGCTGCGGCGCGAGACAGAGGCCAGCTACGGCGCGCAGTTCGGCGGCGCGGCCGGCGGCGGCGCGTCCGGCGGCGAGCAGGTGGACATTTACGACACGCTGTGCGACCTGGCGGCGCAGGCGCTGGCGTGCAAGTACGCCGTCGTGAGCCTCGTGGACGAGAACCGCCAGTGGTTCAAGAGCGCCGTCAACGTGCAGGAGTCGCAGGTGCCGCGCGACTTTAGCTTCTGCGAGTACCCCGTGCGCGACCAGCGGCCGCTCGTCGTCATGGACACGCGGCGCGACCCGCGCTTCAGCGCCCACCCGTTCGTCACGGGCCCGCTCGCCGTGCGCTTCCTGGCCGGCGCGCCGCTCTTCACGGTCGACGACGTCTGCGTCGGCGCCGTCTGCGTGCTCGACACGGACCCGCGCGACGAGCTCCAGGACTCGCAGGTCGCCACCATGCAGAACCTCGCGCACCTGGCCATGGTCATGGTGCAGGAGCGCCGAGAGGCCCAGAGCCGCCTCGCGCGCGCCACGGCCAGCGCCGCGGCCAGCGCCATCGCCAGCCAGCAGCTCGTGCCCAGAGGCTACGGGTACGCGGCAGGCCCGTCCTCCTCGGGCAGCAGGGCTCACCATGGCAGCAGCCCGACGGACGGCAAGGCGTCGTCCGACCTCGTGCCGCTCAGCAGCTACAGCTACAGCTCTGGGGAGGGCGAGGGCGCGCTGGTCGTACAGCAGCAGCAAGCGTCGCGCGCCAAGGAGGACCCGGCGCTCAAGGAGCAGATGATGCAGCTGCTGCACAAGGCCTCGCAGGTGCGCGACCAGGTCAACCAGCAGTCGCAGTCGCAGCAGGCGGGACTGCAGAGCTCGGCCGAGTAGACGGAGGGGGAGGACGGGTGGATTGACGCTCGCGCGGCGTACCAGACAGCGTGGAGGACGGATAGACCGGCCGACGGACGGACGGACGGACGGACAGGACAGCCGGGAGAACCTCGACCGCTCAGTAGGGAGCACGCGATCGAGTGGTCGAGCGTTGCGGTCCCTCTTTTATGTATGAGCTATGCTCCGGCCGCCACTCTGGACAGGAGTAGGGGGCGGCCACCGTCTTGAGCAACACGCAACACGACAGCGGGCGAATGGCGTTGGCAGCTTCGGGGGGCTTGGCGTTATTTTTGGTGGCGGCGGTCACGATCCAGAGCTGGTAGGGGGAGGGGGAGGGCGCGGCGACTGGCGCCGTCACTAGCTTGCGATCGATGGACGCGGCGTGGGAGGAAGCCTGGGACGAGGACTCGCAGACGCCCTACTACTTCCACCGCGAGTACGTCCGTGTGGTTCTCCCTTGGCTGTTGGCTCCCTTGGCGGCTCCCTTGGCGGCTCCTTGTGCTCTACTAACGGCGCCTCTGTCCGCCTTGCTGCTGCTGTATCAAGCACTGGGGAGACGTCATGGACGCTGCCATCCGCTGTTGAGCAGCCGCCGGCGGTCGAGGGCGGGAGTCCGTGGCGCCAGGCCTTCGACGAGGCCTCACAGACGGCCTACTACTACCACGTCCTCACGGGCGAGACGTCCTGGACGCGGCCGGTCGAGGAGGGCGGCGACGGCGACGAGGACGCACGGGACGCGTCCGTCCTGGCCTTCGCGGCCGTGGCTCTCCAAGCGCGACTCCGGGGCCGCCGCGGCCGGAAGACGGCGCGGAGACTGCTGCGCGCGCGGTATGAGGTCTCGACCGACCCGGAGACGGGCGGCCGCGTGTTCACGGACGTGCGGACGCGCGAGTCGAGCGCGCTTCGACCGCTGCTGTTCGCGCGTCTCGGCGTCCCGGAGGGCCACGAAGCCGCGGCCAGCGACGCGGACGGCGGAGACAGCGACAGCGAGGACTTTGACGCGCTGCAAGACGAGGACGAGGACGAGAGCGCCGGGTTTGGGCCAGGGGAGGGCGACGCCGGCGCGCAAGCCACTGCCAAGAAGGTAGACGAGGAGGAGGAGGAGGGGGAGAAGAAGAAGCGGCGGCGGTTGCCTCGCTCCAAGGCGCAGGAGCTCGTGGACGCGGCCGAAGACGACGCGGACGCCACGACGCTGGACCTGAGCGGCCTCGACGCCGTCAAGCTCTCGTCGCGGATATGGAACCTGGAGCGCCTCCGGGTGCTCGTGCTGGCGCGCAACAAGCTCGCGCGCCTGCCCTCGGGCGTCCAGGACCTCACGCAGCTCCAAGAGCTCGACGTGGGTCGCAACCTGCTCTCGCGGTTGCCGTCGTGCCTGCAGACGACCGAGACGCTCCGCGTGCTGCGCGCGCCGAGCAACCGCATCGCGAGCTTCTCGCCGCGGCTGTGGAAGCTGCGCGGGCTGCGCGAGCTCGACCTGAGCGCCAACGCGCTCCAGGAGCTGCCCTTCGTCGAAGGAGACCTGGCGCTCTTGAGGGAGACGCGCGAGTGGCAGGTCGGCGTCGGGCTCCTGCGAGCGCTCGAGGTGCTCCAGCTGTCGCACAACCAGCTCGCCGCCGCGCCCGTGTCCATCGGCCAGTGCCAAGCGCTCGTCGAGCTCGACCTGTCGCACAACGCGCTCTCGGGCGCGCTCTCGGACGAGGTCGCGAGCCTCAAGGCGCTCCGGCAGCTGCGCCTGGCGCACAACGCGCTCTCGGCGCTGCCCGCGCGCCTGGGCGAGCTCGAGCGGCTCGAGACGCTCGACGTGGCGCACAACGCGCTGCAGACGCTGCCGGACGGCATGGGCGCGCTGCGGCGCCTGCGCACGCTCGACCTGTCGCACAACGAGCTGCGCGCGCTGCCCGAGGCGCTCGGCGCGCTCGAGGCGCTCGAGACGCTCGTCATGGACGGCAACGCGCGGTTCGCGGCACTCGGCGCCTTCTTCCGGCGGCTCGCGCGGCTGCAGCGCGCGTCCGTGGCCGCCTGCGCCGTCGCGCGCATCGAGTCGCCCGACGCGCTCCGCGACGCGCCGATCCGCGAGCTCGTGCTGGCCAACAACGCGCTCGCGGCCTTCGCGCTGCGCCTGGGCGAGCACTCGCTCGAGACGCTCGACCTGCGCGGCAACGAACTCGAGCGCGCGCCGACCGCCGTCTTGGAGCACTGCCGGCGGCTCCGAACGCTCGACCTCAGCCACAACCGACTGACGAGCCTCCCGCCCAGCGTCGGCCGCCTCGCGACGCTCGAGACGCTCCGGATCAGCGGGAACGCGCTCGAGCGACTCCCAGACGCGCTCACGCAATGCGCCGCGCTCCGTGAGCTCCAGTGCGACCACAACGAGCTCGTCGCGCTGCCTACACGGATGGGGATGCTGCAGCGGCTCGAACGCCTTCACGTCGCGTTCAACCGGCTCACGGCGCTGCCGTCGTCCCTGCGCGACCTTGGCGCGCTCCAGTGCGTCTACGCGAACGACAATGCGCTCGCGGTGTCGCCTCCAAGCCTGCTCTTGCTCAGCCGCCACTCGCCGTGCTTCGTCGAGCTGTCCAACAACCCGTTCACGCGCGCCAAGCCCGTGGAGGTGGCGTGGAAGGAAGCGTTCGCGCAGGCTGTGGCGCTGGTCGACGCCCAGCAGTTCGCGCAGGGCGAGCGGCAGCTCTCGGAGCTGCTCCGATCTAGTCGGTCGACGCGCTCGTCGGTGCAGTGGGGGGAGCTGAGGCGGTGGCGCCCTCAGTGGCGCTTGCAGCGCGCGCTGAGCCGCGTCCTGCAGCTTCCAGAGGCGCGGAGAGCCGTCGACGGTGCTAGCGAGCACGTCGCGCAGCTGGAGACCAAGCTGACGGCTTTGGAGCTGCTGGCCGACCGCCAGAGGCTCCTCCGAGTCAAGAAGGCGATGGCGACGAGCAACAACCAGGTCGAGCGCCAAGAGAGCCGCCAAGACGCGTCCAAGGAGGCTCTCGACGAGCTCGAAGCGCGTCCAGAAGTCGACGATGGCAACTATGACGAACCGGACTGCCGTCAACTCGAAGCAGCTCGGCAGCAACAAGCGGCGGCCGTGCGGAAGCTCGAGACCTTGGCTCGTGGAGCGCTGACGGACCTGCGCCAAGCCATCGCGGGCAAGGTTCTCGAGGTGCCGACGGCCTTGTACCTGCAGGGGATCGCGTACGCGGCGCATGGCGAGCACTTCGCCGCCTCGCGAGGCTTCACCGCGGCTTTAGACGCCATGAACGCCCCGCCGACATCCAACGCCGTCACTAGACAGAGCGTGCACGTGCTGACGCGCCGTGCCGAGGCGTTCAGCCGGCTTGGGCAGCTGCCGCGCGCGCTCCTCGACCTCCGCCGGGTGCTCTTGGAGTTCCCGACCGCGGATCTGGGCGAGCAGCGGCACGAAATGCTGGAGGAGATGGAGAGCGAGCTAGCGCGGCGGTGGGAGGCGCAGCGCATCGAGTACTTCGTGGACGACCACGAGGCGAGCCGCGCGTTCGATGTCGAGCCAACCACGGGTCTCTTGCGACGTCCCGAGGTGACGGACATTGTCCACGACTCGGACGTGGACGCAACGCCCAAGAAGCCGCCCAAGGACACGACGCCAGTGCCGATACAGCTGGCGCCGGCTCAGCGGTTCGCTCGGGACGTGGCGGCCGGGTCGCAGGCGCTGGCCGAGGCGGACGCCAAGGTTCGAGCGGCCTTCGACGCCGTCCGAGCCGCCAACGTAGCGCAGCTGACGCGCGCCAGGGACTTCAAGCGCGAGGTGCGCGAGACGCTGCGGCTCGAGATGGAGGAGGCGCGGCAGCGAGCCGTGGAGAGCGAGCTGGCGCGGCTGGCGGCCGAGCGCGCGGCCGAGCGAGACCGCGAGTTCCACGAGCGGCTGTGGATGAAGTTCGAGGACGAGAGCGCCGCGTGGCTGGCGGCCGAGGCCGCACGCGTCGAGGCCGAGCGCCTGCGCAGGCTCGAGAAGGCGCAGCGCAAGCAGGAGGCGCAGGCCGCGTACGAGAAGCGGCTTGCGCGCCGTGGCGGGCGGCGGCAGGCCAAGGCGAGGCGCACGTAAGACGAGGTCCACAAGCTACTATCGTGTGTGCGTTAACCACAGGCAATGGGACGGACGGTCGACAACATGAGTAGACGGTGTTGCGGCTATTGCACGTGTCGTGGAGATGAGTGGCCGAGCCGGCTTGTACTTGAAGTGACACTGTACACAGTGTACTGAATGTACAGTATCTTCATCAAAACGTTAACTCGATTAATCGACTAGCTGAAGCTCACGTGGCTGTGTCATGTGATGCGAGCACTGCCGACCTGGGGCTCATTAAGTCATCATCGTGTTGGACGCCGCCGCCGTCTTCGTCTCGGTCTAGCGCATGGTCCACGCGCAGTGGTTCTGCCTCGGCTTGTCGCTGATGGAGGAGTTCACGGCCCTTCAACGCCTTGTCGGTCGTATCTGTCGTCTGGCTCACCGTCGACTACATGGTCTCCGCCTTCTGCTGGCTCCTCATGACCAACGTCCTCAGCCTCTTCGACGCGACCTTCTCTCCTCCGTATCGCCGGCGGCAGCAGCTGCGAAGGCTAGCTCGCATCCAATGCACGCACTCGCTAGAGTCGACCTATTGGTCCAATACGACCATCCGAATGGCTGGACACTGAACGAGCTCCTTGCATCGTCGGCTGGCGATCATGCTGTGTCTATTATATCGAGGGGGGCATGGCCCATGCGCCGACCTGCGCGTCTCCGCCAAGCGCGTCACTTCTTGTCCAGCGGCCGGTTGAAGCCTCCGCGGCGGTTCATGTACTGCCGGTAGTCGCGCTTCTGCTCGCGGCGCACGCCGCCAGCGGCCGCGCCGCGCGCGTTGTCCTCAATGGGCCGTCCCTTGGTCGAGTCGAAGCCGCCGAAGCCCATGAGCGCGCGCATCTGCTCCTCCTCACTCAGCTGCGACAGCGGGTTGCTCTCCTCCACGACCGCGGCGTCGCTGGCGCTCGCTTTCGCACCGTCGGGTCGGTCCTTCTCCGGTCTCGTCGCGCCGTTCGGCCGGCTACAAGTAACAATACAACGCCCAGAACGCCCGCATGAGCATCCTGTACGTCAAAACAGAGCCACAAAGACACCGGAGGACGCACCTGTTGGCGCGAGAGGGAGGAGAAGGAGAGCGTGAGGGAGAGCGACGCCTAGCGCGGCCGCGGCTGGGGCTGCGGCTGGGGCTCCGGCGCGCGCGGCGGCCCGCGCTACGCGACCGCGACCGGCCGCCCCGCCGCGAGCGCCGCGGAGACGCAGAGCGGGAGCGGGAGGAGGAAGAGCCGCGCCGGTCCCTTCCGCGGCCGCGGCCCCGAGGGCGGGCGCGCTCGCGGCGGCGCGCGCGGCCCAAGCTGTCGACGGACGCGCTGCGGCTGCGGCTCCGGCCCATTGCTTGCTGTTTGTTGCCACTGTTGGCTGAAAACTCAGTTATTGATAAACGGTATCGTTGAAACCAAAAATCAATATATATTGATTTGTGGATGACTTTTTACAATGTGTCAAAATTGATTTCGACGAAATACTTGATTCTGACACGGGCGCGAAACAGGACTTGATTGGGGGACGCATGTGTGGTTGCATGGATAGCTGCAGATGGGAGAACGATGTCACCGAGCGTGCTCGTTCACATTGGCGGCGTTGCGCTGGGGTAAAACGTGTTCGGATGCAGGCTGTGCAGGGACAATGCGACTTGCTTCAACGTGTTTTTATTCCCAACGGTCAATTGCCACGTCGCGCCGATCCGGCTCGTGATTGGCTCATTGTTGCCGTGGCCGCTTTTATAGCTAAAACTTCCCACCACTTCTGACCAATTATAAGAATATGTCTACAAAAATCAAGTGCTGCTATTTACAACCACACAAATCATTTCGAAGAAAAACAAGAAACATTTCTTGTGGCTGTTTCCCACCTTTCTTCCATTGCGCCGAGCAGGGCAGCACCTCCTTCTCCTCCTCCTTCTCCTCCTCCGCGCGCTCGCCGCTCTCACTCTGCGCCGCCTCCATACGCCGCTATGACGTCGCCGCCGCCGGCACCTTCCGCGCCAGGCGCGGCTGCGAGTGGCTCCTCCATTTACAACAGCACATGCGTGGCGTCCGCTCCGAGCAGCAGCGGACTCGTGAGCTCCGAGGAGGAGCTGCTGCGCCTGGCGCCGCAGCCGCACGAGCGCGTCGTCTACTGGGGCTCCGGCAGCCCGCAAGGTGCGTCTCTCCTCCACTAAGAGCGTGAATATTGTTGTTACTGTATGGCACCCGCACAGCCGAAGTCTTCGTCTCTCACTTGCCGTCCTCGTATCATTGCCACCGCCCACACCTAGCCTGGCGCATCTTGATCGCGCTCGAGGAGAAGCAGCTGCCGTACCGCGGCGTGTGCGTGAGCTTCTCGAGCGGCGTGCTCAAGTCGCGCTTCTTCCGGTCGCTCAACCCGCGGATGCGCATCCCCGTGCTCGTGGAGCCCGCCGAGGAGTTGAGCGACCACAGCAACGGCAATTTGCATAGCACCGACGCCGCGGCCGGCGCGACGCGCTGGAGCCCGTTCCGCTCGGTCGTGTACGAGTCGAGCGCCATCCTCGAGTTCCTCGAGCGCAAGTACCCGTCGCCGGCCTGCATGCCGCGCGCGCTGACGCTGTTCGCGCTCGCGCAGGCGCGGCTGCACGAGTCGAACGAGATCCTGTCGGTCGTCGGCGACCTGGTCGTGTACCTGCGGCGCTTCCCGCCCGACAAGCGCAGCCCGGCGGTCGTGGACGCCAAGTGGGCCACCGTCGAGGGCGAGCTGCGCCTCTGGGAGGCCTACCTGGACGGCCGCCAGTTCCTCGTGGACGCCGACACGCCCTACCTGTGCGACTACGTGCTCTTCACCAACATTGCCTACGCCGTGCGCTGCGGCCTGCAGCTCGACGGGCTCTACCCGCGGCTCGCGACCTTCTACATGCGCCTGTGCGCGCGCCCGTCGATCGACAAGACGTGGCCGCCGCACTGGCGCACGTCCTTCGGCACCAAGGTGCTCACCAAGTGCTTCCGGTGCGCCGGCAGGGGCCAGCTCGAGCTCGGACGCGCCTGCGAGTGCCAGCAGCCGCCCGCGCCCTTGCGCCCGTGTCCCTCCAACCCGCATGCGCAGCCACACGCCCAGCAGCCGCCACTCGCTCCGCAGCAGTAAATTGCCGACCACCAGCAGCAGTAAATGCCGACCAGCCATCGCCAAGAGAGCATGGCATGGGCGAGTCGGACGGCGAGGCACTGACGCACGTGAATGTGCCGGAGAGAGTCGTCGCGGTACGTAGTGGCGCTCGCTAGGGGGAGGCCAACCTGTAGATAACGCGAGTAAACGCACGGGATTCATTGACAACAGCGCAGGCGCAGCGATTCAACGCACTCGACCACTGCCTGCCCAAGCAGCGCAATCTAATGGCGCCCTGCGGTGTCGTGGATGGTGAAGGCGACGGGCTCCGTGCGCACAAGCGGGTCGGGCGTCATGCCGCAGCCGCGCGCGACTGGCCTCGCGCACGCGCGTCGCTCAGCATCTCGGTCCCTGGCGCTCAGAGCAGCTCGAGCTTGCGCAGCGCGCCCTGGGCGCGGCGCAGCGTCAGCTCCTTCTCCTTCTCCGTGTTGATGACCGCGCACTCGGGCATGGCCGCGGGCTCGGGCACGCGCCACGAGCTCTCCATGCGCTCGAACACGGCCCAGGTCGCGTCCGACACGTCGTCCTTGCGCGCGAGCAGCCGGCCCTTGATAATCTCACGGTCGCACTCGCACAGCAGCAGCGCGAACAGCGCGCCTTCGCGGTGCGCCGCCGAGACGAAGCGCTGCCGCTGGCTCGAGTCGCGGAACGTGGCGTCGACCACGACGCGCCCGCCCTCGCGCAGCTGGGCGATGCAGCGACCAAGGATCTCGTCGTACGTGCGCTGGGTCATCTGCGGCGAGTACAGCCCCTCCTCGAAGCCCCCGAGCGGCTTCCCGGCCGCCGACGCCTCGCCCGAAGTGGCCTCGGGCTCCGCGGCAGCGAGCTGCGTGGCCAGCTCCTTGCGGATCGCGTCGGCGCGCAGCCACGTCATGGCGCCGCGCTCGTCGCCCGCGAGCATCTTGGCGAGGCTCGACTTGCCGCTCGCGGGTAGCCCGCCGACGAGCACCATACACGGCCGCTGCGCGGGCGGGGAGAGCAGCTCGAGCGCCACGAGCCAGTAGCAGCGCGCCGTCTGCTGCTGCTCGGCGCGCTCGTCGGGCGCGACCGCCGGGTCGACGGCACGGAAGCCGTGCACCTTGGCGCGCACGACGGCGCGGTAGGCCGCGTAGAAGAGCAGCAGCGCCTTGTTCTCGGGCGAGGCCTGCGCGGCCAGGGCCAGGTACTCGCGCGCGAGCAGCCGCGCGAGGTCCGGGCGGCCCTTGCGCCAAATGTCCATCACGACGAACGCCACGTCCGCGAGCGGGTCTCCGTAGCGGAACTGCTCGTTGAACTCGATGCAGTCGAGCACCACGAACCGGTCCTTGGCCTCCTCTTGCTCGCCCTTGGGACGGCGGCGCGGCTCCTCCTCGTTCGGCTCCTCCTCGTTCGGCAGCAGGTAAATGTGCTCGAGCCGCAGGTCGCCGTGGCTGTCGCACGTGAAGCCGTCGGCGACGCGCGCCGCGATCGTGGGCGCCAGCGCCTCGAGCTGCGCGTACGTCTGCTGCTGGACGCGCCGGTAGACGCGCTGGCTCACCGTCTCGCCCACGTGCGTCGCCGTCTGCGCAAAGTTCTCGTCAATGTTGCGGCGCACGACGGGCTCCTTGCCGAACTCGTCGATCGCGGGTCCGCGGCGCGCGTCCGCGTGGAAGTCCACGAGCTTCTTGGCGACGCGCGCGAGCGTCCCGGGCGTCAGCGCGCCCTCGTCCATGGCGTGCAGCAGCGTGCGCTCGTCCGGCAGGCGCACCATGTGCACGGCCCACTCGACGATCTCGCCGAACTCGTCGTTGAGCCAGTAGTCGAGCCTGGCGCTCTTCTCGGGCGTCCACGGGTCGTCGCAGCGCACGCGCAGCTGGCGCGACTCGCGCTGCATCGAGATGGGCACCACGCCCATGTACACGCCGGGCGCGAGCCGCTGATTGAGCTGCACCTCGGCGTAGCACGCCTGGAAGCGCTTGTACAGCGTCGAAAAGTCCACGAAGCCAAAGTCCACCGGCTTCTTCACCTTGTACACGCGCTCGGGCAGCAGCAGCACCAGCGACAGGTGCGTGTGGATGCTGCGCAGCGGGCCCGCGGACGCCACGCCGCCCGGGAACGCCGCCGCCGCGCTCTCGGGCGACGCGAACGCGTACGTCGCGGGGTCGCGCAGCGCGCGCTCCAGCTCGTCCACCGACACCTCCAGCGGCGGCGCTTGCTTGTGCTTGGGCCGGCGCGGCTCCATGCTCTCTCTCTCTCTCTCGTTGGATCGGTGTAGTCCCGGTAGCTTGCTTACTGTTGCGTAGGCTTGGGAATGACGCATGTAGAAGAGAGAAGGGATGCGTTTTGCTCAAGAGCGCAAAGACATGGCGGCAGATGTGAAACACGCCAAAACTTGTCGGGTGAAAGTGGTCGGTACAAAACCGGTTTATCCAATAATAAACCAGTAGAGGAACCGGTTTATTCATCTCTTTCTCTTCGGTATCTGCGACTTGTGGGAATGCGGGTCACCAGGTCACACCAAGATGGGGCGGCGGCAACCCTGCGACGTGAAATGGTGCTGTCATTGTCATTTTCCGAGCCAAGAGCTACTGTACACCGGATGATGGACAATGATGGCATCATGTGCGTGGCCGACCGCTCTGCCCGGCGGCTCTACTGCCAAGTGAAGGCTGCATCGGCAAGTCCTACGACGCCATCGGCATGCTCGGTTGGTCGGACAAAATGGATGCATGCAGGGGGGGACACCACCTGCATTGTCGACTTGCATGCGTATCCTGTATTGACCTCATCGGGGTCACGTCAACTACAATAGCGTTCTTGTAACAATGAGGTCGTCGCTCCGGTACCGCCTATCGGTAGGCATCTCGTTGTAGGGTCGACCGACGACCGTGAGGTTTAGATCTCAAACAGAAGCGACGAAAATGCCATTATGGTAAAACGACCATACAAACATCAGTATATCCCCTAAACAAATATGAATTAAAGCGATAAAACACATGCGAAATCCTACCCTTGCGACCCGATACAAACCGTTAGATACTTCCGAGCGAAACGGCGACAATCGGCGACACCCTCACAGCAAGAAGGCGAGGGGAGAACCTACCCTTCCTTCCCTCCCTATCAAGCGCCGTAGAGCCGCCCGCCGTACGTACTACGCACAGCGCCGTAGAGCGATCGATGGCCGAGGTGCTGGCGCTGGGCGCGCCGCCCGCAGACACTGGCATGCTGGTGCTGATGGCGCCGCCGCCGCCGCCGCCGCCTCCTTCGTCCGTCGGCGGCGAGGCAGTCGCTGCGGACGCGCCTGCCGCTCCCGCGCCGCACACTAGCGAGGAGGGCGGGCCGGCGCCCGCGGAGGCCAAGACGCTGGCGGACCTGGCGCGCGAGGTGCCCAACTGGACGCTGCACTCGGACCACGACCTGCACGCGTTCCTCAAGGGCTACTCGGCGGACCTGTTCGCGCGCACCAAGGACCTGGAGAACCTGCTGCACGACGTGACGGCCGAGGCGGACGCGGCGCACGTGCGGCTCAAGAACACGTTCAACCAGTTCCTCATGCTGTCCAACAACCAGTTCATCGAGAACCGCGTGTACGACGAGGAGCAGGAGGACGCGTTCGGCACGGTCGACACGAGCACTGAGGCGGCGAAAGAGGACGGCAAGAGCGCCGCCGACGCCGCGAACGGAGAGCAAGGAGCGGCGGCCGGGGAGCCCGTGAAGGAGGCCAAGGCGGCGGGCGAGACGGTCGTGAGCAAGTACCGGTCGGCGCTCGACATGGGCCTCGAGGCCATGAAGCTGTTCGCCATGATGGACGGCGAGGACGACGACCGGAGCGACGCGTCGTCGCAGATGGACACGGTGCTCGACATTTACAACGAGCGACCGCTGCCGTTCATCATCGGCACGCGTGAGTTCCTCGAGGACGAGACGCTGGGCCTCGGCGCGGCCCCAGAGTCGGACGACGACTCGGACAGCTCGAGCGAAGAGAGCGACTCGGAGTACGGCTCGTCGTACAGCAGCTCGGACGAGTCGGCCTCGTCCGCGTCGTCGGCGCCGCGCCAGAAGCGCGGGGCGGCGCGTAGGACCCGCGGAGATTCGGAGGACTCGATGGACTCGTCCGTGAGCTCGGCGCAAGGCCGCGGGCGCGCGAATTCGCTCGAGAGCGACACGAGCGGGCTTTTCGGACGCGCGCCGCCTGCAATCGAGGCGCCTCCGCCGCTGCCGGCCGCGCAGAAGGGCTCGCGGCGGCGCCCGGTGTTCAATGAGGACGACGAGGACGATGAAAGCGACAGCGACAGCGACTGGACAAGCGACAGCGAGGAGGAGAAGCCAAGCCGACGGACGAAACCAGCTCCAGCCCGACCAGCAGCTTCGGAATCGACGGCTACCGCGACAGGGCCGCCGAGGAAGACGCAAGTGTTCGACGACAGCTCGGAAGACGATGACAGCGACGACGGACTCTTTGGTGGCGCGCCCAAGGCGGCACCACGCGCCTTTGCTACTGATGAATCAAAGCCGGCAGAGAAAGCGCCGGCAGCTCCGTCCGAGGCTGGCAGCGAGGATCTGTTTGGCAGTGCGCCGAGACGGCGAGCAAGCAGTAGGCGGCTGTCGATCCGACGGTCCGACTCGTTCGACTCTTCGTCCGACGAAGAAGGCACTACTGGGCTCTTTGGCGCTCCCGCAAAGACGCCCGACACGACGGCGCCTCCGCCGCAAGGGTTCCGACTGCCTCCTGTCGGCGACGAGGCCAAGCAATCGGCGCCTGAGCGAACGAAGAGCTTCTTCTCGGCGAGTGACAGCGACAATGAGTCCACAGTGAGCGGGTTGTTTGGTCGGGGTCGGAGCGCAAAGGAAGAGACGAAGAAGACCGCCGAGCCGGCCGGTGTTCCTGTGCTGCCGCCCCCACAAGCGCGCCCGCAACGCCCTAGTCTCTCTGACGATGACAGCAGTGAGGATGAAGACGGAGGACTGTTCGGCGCCGCTCCAAAGAAGCAGGCGCCGCCTGTTGCTGCGACTCCGGTCGTCCCGCCGCGCCCGCACGTCTACTCGGACAGCAGCGACGATGATGAAGACGATGATGGTCTCTTTGGGACGAAACCGGCACCGAAGACTTCGCCGGAGCCAGCACCGAGGCCTGCTGCGATCCCCGCGGCAGCTCCTACCGCCCCAACAGCGGCAAAGAGCTCGCTGTTCAACGATGATGAGGACAGCGACGACAGCGACGACGGAGGTCTCTTTGGGTCCAAGACGCCAGCCCAGGCTGCCCCGGTTGCGGCGCCGCCTGTGAGGCCAGCTCTTGCAACTCAGCCGTCTGCTCGACCGTCACCCATCTTTACCCAAACCTACAGCGATGATGACAGCAGCGACGACAATGACGGTGGGCTCTTTGGCGCGCCGGTGAAAACAAAGCCTGCTCCACAACCTACCGCCACGGCGGTCCCGCCTGCTGTCTCGACCGCGCCACAGCTTCAGCCTCGCCAGATGAGTACGGTGAGCGACTCGAGCGAGGCCGAGTCGGACGCTGGCGGACTCTTCGGGGTGCCCCCACCTCGTACGACAGCCCAGCCCCCGAGAGCGGCGCCTGCACCGACGACAGCGGCTCCGGTATCTACCCCAGCTCCCGCGCCTGCAGTGGCTGCTGTACCGCCGCCACGTCCTCTGATCAACCGCCAGGTCTCCTCGGATGACAGCGACGAGTGGAGCGACGACGATAACGGAGGGTTGTTCGGTACAGCGTCCGCGCCCTCGGCAGCAAAAGCGCCGGCGGCGGCTCCAACGCCAGCTCCGTCGCAAGCGCCTGCCCAAGCGCCTGCTCCAGCCGCCGCCCCGGCTTCGTCGCTGTTCAGCGCCGCGTCCGTCCCTGCGGCTTCGGCCGTCCATCCGCCAATGCCGAGCGCTGTGGCGCGAATGAACGCGGCCCAGTCGGACGAGGACTCGGATTCGGACTGGAGCGACGGCGGCGGACTCTTCGGGCCGGCCAAGAAGTAGTAGTCTGTCTCTACGGGAGGTACGAGCTGCGTTGTGCTTGGAAATGGCTGGCTGCTGTCAAGTAGAACAGCTGACGGCGCCATGAGTGCGACGGAAGACAAGGCAATGAAACGATCGGCGACCGGCGTGACCACCTCGAAGAGCGGTTCATGTGAGTGCTGACTGCTGCTCCGGACTGTTGCTGCCAGCGTTCTTCTCTGCCTGACGACAGGATCGACGCAATGCGAACGCCAGCCAAGTCGCCAGCTCGGTATAATACTGTAGTACTGCTTGCTTACTGTAGATAGTCGCTGACCGCGTCCTCTCACCTGGACAGCTCTCTCGCTTGCCCGCTGCAGTCTCAGCTCGTCCGCCGCTGGTGCGCTTGTCGTTGCAGCAGCAGCTCCTTCTGCACCTTGGCGATGTCGCCGATGCGGTCTTCGTTGATCGAGATGCGCTCTTCCAGCACCGACAGCGTGCGCGTGATGATCTCCAGCTGCCCCACAATGTGCTGCAGCGTGCTCGTCATGTTGGGCGGCAGCGGGCTGGCAGGGCTAGCCGCTCGCGGACTCGCTCCAGCGCTGTCCCGCGGCTCACTATCCCCAGTGTCGACCGCTTGGGCGCTTCGAAGCTGCGCCGGCGCGGACCCGGGCCGCGCGACGCCAGCTTCCACTGCTCGAGTCGGCGCTTCTCTGCGCTTGGGCGTCGTGGCCTCGTACTTGGATGCCGTGTACGGGTGCTTCGGCTTCTGCTGCGGCGTCGGGACGGCCGTGGAGGTCGTGGGCGTCACTGGCGCGCTCGTGGTGTTGCCCCTGCCGATCTCCCCAGTTGGTGCCTCGAGCCGAGAGCGTCGCACAGCGCCGCGTCCGTCCGGCTCGCTCTCTTCTCTCGGTGTGATCACGACCGATGGCTTCTTTCCCGCTCGCTGCTGTCCAACCGCGCCGCCGCTCGCGTTGGCGACAGCTTTGGGCGGGGAGCGGTCCACCTGCAGGCACTTGTCGAGGTCGGCGTGCCAGACCATGGCGAGCGTGTCGACGCCCCCGGACGCGAGCAACCTACAGTCGGTCGAGAAGTCGGCGCACGTGACGGCGCCGTCGTGGCCGTGCAGCGTGTAGAGCACCTGTCCCTCGCGCACGTCCCACAGCTTGAGCGTGCCGTCGTTGGACGTGGAGACCATGTAGTTGCCCGTCGGGTGGAAGGCGACGCTCGAGACGCTGGCGTCGTGCGCCTTGTAGTGCTGCACGAGCTTGCCGGCGCGGCAGTCCCAGAGGTTGACGCTGCGGTCGTAGCTGCACGAGGCCACGACCGGCGGCGCGTCCCGCGGGTGGAAGCTCACGCCGTTGACGATGCCCGAGTGCTCGAGGAACGTGAGCAGGCAGCGGCGCTGCTCCGTGTCCCACACCTTGACCGTCTTGTCGTCGCTGCCCGAGACCACGAGCCGCGCGTCCGGGCTGAAGCGCGCGCTGCGCACCCAGTTGCTGTGGCCCGTGAGCGAGCACTGGAAGCGGCGGGTGGGCAGCGCCCAGACCTTGAGCGCCATGTCGTCCGAGGCCGTCAGCAGCTCGCGGCCCGAGGGCGAGAAGCTCACGCTGCGCACCGCGCCCGCGTGCGCCTTGAGCACCACCGAGTCGCCCTTGACCGTGGGAGTCCACAGCCGCACCGTGCGGTCCTGGGAGCCCGACGCGAGCAGCTCGCCGCCCGGCGAGAAGGCCACGCACAGCGCCGCCGCGCTGTGACCGCTGTAGCGGAACGCGCGCAGGTGCGGCCGGAAGTTCCAGAGCGTCACGCCGCCGTCCAGAGAGCAGGAGGCCAGCTGCTGGCCCGACGGGTGGAAGCTCACGCCAGAGACGGTCGCGCGATGCCCGCGGAACGTGCGCTCCAGCGCCGGCGCCTCCATCCTCCTCGCCCCAGAGCCTGGCTTTTGGCTCCCAAGAATCGCCCTTTGGCGCATTTATTGGGGCTGGGATTGGAGTAAAGTACACACAATTAGTACAGAATGCGGTACAAGGTACCGTTGTCGCGTGAAGGTGGCGCGAAGGTGGAAGACGCCACTTCAACCTTGTCACTTGAGTTTAGTAGGAGAAGGTGGGCAAAGATACCCCGTCGGATTGGAGGCAAGAGTGGCCTGGTATGTGCTTGGAAGGGCATTGCTTTCATTCAGTTCAACCAACGTGTACGTGATCTGTCGTTCTCCCGGCCGCGAAGCGTCCAAGGCCGACCAACACACGCGCGTCGTTGCGAGCGACGTCGTTGGGAGGGGACAGTGGCGGCGGCGGGGCCTACTGCTTGGCGGCAAGGAAGCGCTCCTCGACGTTCTTCCAGTTGACCACGTCCCAGATGGCGTTCAGGTAGTCCGGGCGTACGTTCTTGTACTGCAGGTAGTACGCGTGCTCCCACACGTCAATGCTACAGGCACAAATACATCCAACACAGTCAGATCGAGATCAACGCATGCGTATCCTCCTACACCAGACAATCCACCTACCCGAGGAGCGGGACGTAGCCCGTCGTCGAGCACGGGTCCTGGTTCGGGCACGTGACGATGCCGACGCGCTTGGCCTCCTTCGAGTAGCCGAGCCAGCCCCAGCCCGAGCCCTGCACGGCAGCCGACTTGGCCGCCATGGTTTTCTTGAAGCTCGCAAAGTCGCCAAATTCCGCCGTGATGGCCTGGAGCAGCTCGCCCTCGGGCTCGCCGCCGCCGCCCTGGCTCTTGGGCGCCAAGTTTGTCCAGAAGATGGAGTGGTTCACGTGGCCGCCGCCGTTGAAGCGCAGCGCCGGCTGCAACGCGATCATCTTGGCGTGGTCGCCCTTGAGCTCCGCCTCGGCGTACTGCTCCAGCGCCGCGTTGTAGTTGGTCACGTACGTGTTGTGGTGCTTCTGGTGGTGGATCTGCATGATCTCGCCCGAGATGGCCGGCTCCAGCGCGCCAAAGTCGTACGCGAGGTCCGGCAGCTTGACCGTCGCGATGCCGCGCGCCAGCGGGACGCGGGCCGTCGACGCCGCGCGCTTCATCGTCATCGCCATGGCCATGTTGACCTGGGTGGGTGTGCTGTACAGGAGAAGACCAGAGAAGGAGAGGGAGGTCTGCGCGCTGGGATCCGAAATCTCAACTGCCTCACTCCGCCGTCGAGTTAAACCAGCGGCTCTCTTGGCACCGGGAGGGATGATGCAATCATTGGGAGGGGCGACATGGGTGGAATCTATTATTATCCAATAAAGTCACTCGACTAAAAAACTTAATAGTTGATAGTATACCGAGTATACCGGTAACGTACCGGTTTATCCAGTGTTAGGCGTCATCCATGACGAACTGTGGAATAATCACGAAGATTGCGATTGGATAAAATCACTATGACCACATACATTTGCACGATTTGGACAGTATTTACTGGCTTTCACACCACAACGCACGAAAGTTCACGGACAGAGCCTGAAACGGCGCCAAAAGTGCCCTCCTCACCCGCGCAAATGGCGCGTGGTCTGCGCATTGAGCATATTCGCGCAGTAGTTCTCGGCGTACGCGTTGATGGGGTTCGCGCACAGCGCCTGCAGGTCGGACTTGGTCTGCACGCTGACGGCTGCCGCCTGGAGGCTCTCGATGGCGGCCGTGATGCTCGCGCTGGCCTCTGCCTGCACCGTCGCGGCGCGGGCCAGGTCCACCTCCTCCTCGAGGCGGCGCGTGACGGCTCCGTCCGCGGGCAGGCTCGCGACGAGCTGCGCCATGGCCGCGTACAGCGACAGCACCTGCGTGTGCAGCGTCGTGCCGACGATGGCGAGGTGGTCCATGCGGTTGAGCTGCGTCATTTTGTTCCACTTGCCCTTGACGGACGCGCCGCTGAAGGTCACGGCCGCGCCCGTCGTGTCCTGCGCCATGGAGATGGAGTTGACCACGCCGTCGTTCGGCTGCCAATCGGTGCTGAGCCTGAGCGAGTCCGGCGCGTACCGACTGCCGAGGAAGGTGGCGAGCGGGTCGAGCGGCAGGAGCATCGTCAGCAGGTTCGGCAGCGAGATCTTGCGGAACAGCCAGTCGATGGTCGAGTACGTGTCGATGGTCGAGTAGCTGTAGTAGTAGATGTCCGGCAGGGTCTTAACCCACGCGTTCTCTTCCTTGGCGCCGCCGGTCGATAGGCTCCACAGACAGACGTCCTTGAAGCCCGGCCGGAAGATGCTCGACGAGAAGACGCGCTTGATGTACGCCGTCACCGTCTCGCTGCTTCTCTTGGCCGTGATGCCCCACTGGTCGAGCTTGGCGTCGTAGACAGCGGTGGTGGACGAGCCCGCGACGCCCACGACGTTCAGCACCGTCGCCAGCAGGCTCTTGACCGTCTCGCCGACCTCTGAGAACCCATCCGCGAGCGTCGTGCCCTGGTTCGGCGTCGAGATGGTCGTGATCGAGTGCACCCAGTGCTTGCCGCCCGCGAACAGCACGCTCGTGGACCCCGTCTCAACCGTCGGCGCGCCTGCCGTGCCC
>JAADXZ010000436.1:0-21689 GCA_023338055.1 Phytopythium mirpurense | reverse complement strand
GATCGACAAAATGATGATGTGCGTGGCTGAACAAAATCAGATAAATCAATACTTTGCGGTATTGTATGATGGGTGCGAAATATCAGATGTGGGAGGTAATTGAGCAGTCCTGGTGAGCCTAAGCGGGGGGATGACTGTACAGGTCGGCGACGTTCGAGCAGCGCCCGCGGTCTGAACAAGGTGGCTCGCTACAGATCGTGGCACATTGCTTGATCAGCGATCAGTATTGCACTGCATCACTGATCATGTCATTGAGTAAAACTGCACCTACAATAAGTACCAGTAGGTACTTGAAGTTCAGTACCAAGCTCCAACTGCTTGCTCGATTGAGCAAGAAGCCGCGCTAGACGACCGTGAAACTATTGCGTGGGCCGAGTCTGTACACACCAAGTGCGCCACCACACCACGCGCCTCCATAGTTCTTCGGCGCGCTCAATGGCTCACGCCCCGTTGCGATCGGTAGTAGGGAGGGAGCTGCAGGTCGTGTCGGCACCGTTCAATGCGTCCGAAGTACAATGGAGGAGCGAGATCATGGAAAGTCAATGCTGTAGGAGCAGCTGCGGACGGTCACGAAGAACCAATAGGCGTTGTTGGAAGTGCTATTCGAGGCAAGCAGGCTGTTGTCGCGGAGATGGAGACTCCTTAGGCCCAAGCCCACGCTCTGGAGGCTTGCAGGGCGCGATCAATAGCGACACGCACGGTACTGGTTTGGGTGGCTAGGGAGCTCAATCTTTGCGCGTTGTTCGAGACCCGTACGGACGAGACGCGCCGCGGCTACTATCGCCTGGAGCAGTCGTCGCTCCTTCGAACAAGTCCTGATGCCCCTTGCTAGCCGCATCGCTCATGGCACTCACGGTACCGCTCTGACTACATATCTTGCGCAGCCACTTGACCGTGTCGAGGTGGCTGCTCGTCGCCGCTAGGTACATAGCGTCTGTAGATCATGTGCCGCTGGATTCCCCGCAGAGCACATGCAACACGTCGACTCGACCGAGTGCACCAGCTTGGGCGATTGCCCTAGCGGTCGCTCTTGTCTTCGACTGCCTGATGATTTGAGGCCCACGATACCACCTCAAAGTGTCCGTAATTGGAGGCTTGATGCAGCGCTGACGTGAAGGCAGGCTCACATCAATCGCTGGAACTCGTCGAGACATGCATGCAGATGTCTGTCCCAAAGTGACTCCTCATCAAGCTGGCTCATGACATCACTGATCTGGAGAGAGCCCTGGTTGAGCAGCCAGAGAAACGTCGTGTAGCGCCTGGTCGTGATCGCGTCCAAGTATGCGTCGAGCCCCACGCCGCACCGCCCGTCATCTCGCAGCACCATGGCCACTTCGAGTCCGCCACGCGAGGTCGCTTCGTACATCACGTCGGATCCGATTGGCACCTCCTTGTAGCACCACAATAGCCACTTGAGCACCGTAGTGTGGCCGGCCGAGGCGGACAACAAAAGCATTCGCTCCGTGACTGCTTTGCCGCAGACCGTGTGCAGGTACTGCGCGACTCCCAGACACCCCGCACGGACAGCATTGTTCAGCGCCTTGTCGCTGCATCCTTCGCTTCGGTTTTCGTTGAACCACGTGACGACGGCAAGGATGCCGCATGCTGACGCGCCGTCCATCGCGGCAGTCGTACAACCCTCGCTTCTGTTCGCGTGGAGCCACCTCACGATTGCGAGGAAGCCGCATCGTGCCGCATGGTCCATCGCGTCGGTTGTGCAGCCTTCCCTCCGGTTGCTGTGGAGGTACTTGATCACTTCCAGGCGCTCGCTCTCCTCCGTAGCAACATTTTGATCGATCGGACCGAGTCCGGGAACGGAGTCGCTGAATCGATACAAGTGGCGACTCCGCGCTGCAGCATCCATCGCGTGAGTCGAGCAGCCTTCTTCTCGATGCTCGTGTAGCCACCGGACGACATGCAAATGGACAGCTGCAGCAGCTTCATCCATCGCGGTAGGCGTACAGCCTTCAGTGCGGTGCTCGTGGAGCCATCGAACAACATCTAGGTGGCCGTACCTGGCCGCTTGGTCCATGGCGCGTGTTGTGCAGCCTTCACTTCGGTTCTCGTGGAGCCACTGCACAACTGCCAAGTGGCCGCTGCTGGCCGCACCATCCATCGCTGCCACAGAGCACCCTTCAGATCGGTTCTTGTGCAACCACTTGACCATGTCGAGGTGACCGTTCTTCGCCGCTTGGTCCATAGTTTTCTTGGTGCACGCGTCGTCGTGCTCCTGAAGCAGGTCTTCCACAATGTCGATGCGGCCGCGTGCTGCCGCTTCGTCGACTGCTATTGCAATGGCAACCTTGTCATTCATCACCAGGGTGCGTGCAGCCCACACCAGCATCTCGAAATGGCCAGCTTTGGAGGCTTGCCGAAGCGATGGCAAGCTGGTAGCATCGATAACCCCATGCGTCAGTAGCCACTTGGCCATCTCAGCTTGTCCACAGGCGATCGCTTCGTCCAGGAGCGGCCTGTCGTGATCAAATGACGTCCGAGAGGTCGACTCGAAAGCTGGTGCGAGCGCTTGGACACGCTCCGCTGTCTGACGCGCCAAAACCTCTGGCTCTTGGCTCGACAGATGGAGTCGACACACCCACTTAGCCATTGCGACGTCGCCATTCTTCACAGCTTCCCTCAGGATCTTCCTCTCGTCCTCGAACTTTGCCGCGATGGCGTTGGCGTGCAGCCACCGCACCAACTCGAAGCGGCCTGCCTTCGCGGCGTCACGGAGATCCCTGGCTTCCCATACAGCGCGCGCGCGGTGGTTTGCTTGGAACCACTCGAGCAGATCCAGTCGCCCAGCTCTTATCGCCGCCTCGACTCCACTCCTGATCCGGATCTTGCTACCGGGTGAAAAGTCCTTCTCGGCGGCCCAGTGAACGACGGGGGTATTGCCGAGCTGGACGGCGCTTACGAGCGTCGATTCGATGAGCGCGTGCTTGTAGATCGAGTCCATGTCTGGATCCTGGTGCGCTTCAACGCGACGCAACAGCCGCAACAGCCCTGGTACGTTGCGCTTGCACGCCTTGGGCATCGTCCAGAGCGGCGACACATCAGCGAACGACTCAATCAGGTGCTTGATCTCCTCCAGCGCGTCGATCTGCGGCCTGGAGTGACACACGACCCCCACGCTCGTCAGCAGCGGCAGCATCTGCCGCGCGCCGTCTTCTTGGTCCATGCAGCGGTCGGCGTCGAGAGTCTTTGGCTTCCACGCGACGTGCTTGACTGCCCGCCCATGTAAGGCTCGTCCGTGTCAAGAATTATACATTTATGACATGTCACAATGCCAACAAAAACAAAACACACGTCGGCGGTCATGTCGGGCCATTCGGCCTTCTCCCTAGCACAATCGCACAAGGTCCATCGCCTTACTCGAGCGCCGCTCGCGTCGCGTTCATGAAAGTATATTTCGTAAACGGGCTTACGTTTGAGGCATGGTGACGTTGAGTATACAGCTGTGTTGAGCTCGACGCTCTATTGTTGGACGAGTGGCGGCAGCGACGATCGACTCCCAGAGACACGAGCGCGGGCGCCGGCATAAAGACGAGCGAGCGCTTAGCCTCGTGTTGCACGAAATACATTAAGGGTGTGTGGTGTCGTTACGGTGGCAACGAACCTTGGAGTTGTTCCCATTCATTGTGGCACATGCATGGTCCAATGGATGCGATCGTAACCCACTCGTTGCTCCCAATGGAAGTGGACTCTGGAGTACCTCCGTTGCGGAGCGCATACGACCTCTCGCGTCTGCGGTCCTTGTCCGCCATTTGCCACCGAAGTCGCGCTCGATCTGGCCGTACATCTTGCCGTGGCGCGTGTACAGTAGTAGCACGCGAGGCCATCCGTCTTGGACCACGTCCAGACGTCCAGAGGTTCAGATTTTATGTGGCGTACGAGCCGAAGTGGTCGTGACGAGCACTCGAGCACGACGGAGCCGTCGTAGAGCTCGAAGAAGAGGTAGTATCCGTTGGCGACGACTACAGTGTAAATTTGTTTAAATATGAAAGTATAAAATAACACAGGTTCAGTCACAATTCACTGACATTAATTGTTGAGTGACCTTACTCTCCATTTCAATGACATTTGGCGTCGCGGCACCTATCAAGTTCCAGTTGCGTGCTCGAAGATAGGCCGACGAGGATGGCGCCGCCGTCGCAGTTCCCATGGGAGGAGGCCCCGCCCGGCGGCCAGGGCGACGCGGATGCCGCCAGGACGCCGTGCAACTACTGCGTGGGCCTGAGTCTGTACACCAAGTGCGCCGCCGCCGCGCTCCTCCCGCGTCCTTTCACTCGCTCCATGGCTCACGGAAGGACCTTGTTGCGGTCGGTGGCAGGGCCATGTGGGCGGCGCGCGCCATGCCCGAGTGCTACGGCGTGGAGTTGCAGACGGCCGCCAAGCGCGCCAGAGTGGAAGAGGTCAAGCGCGACGCACGTACGTGTAGTGTCGGATCTGCTAGCGCTTGTCGATCGGTCGTTCTGAGGCGTGGAGCTCGATGATGACGGGTGCGCACAGCGCCGCCGCGGCCCGAGGAGTTCAGCTTTATCGGCGTGGGCGTGTCCGTTTACGCGCCCGAGTGGATGGAGGAGGGCAAGCACATGCCGCTGGTGCGCGGGCTGGGCGTGATCACGATTCGCACCGACCAGGACGACATGATGCGGCGCATGGAGGAGCGCAAGCGCATCATGCGCGAGCTGCAGAAGGCGGACGGCGAAGGCGACGACCGCGGCGGCGACGACGACGACCGTGACATTTACGGACTCGGAGACGAGGAGGACGAGGACCCAGACGACGCCGGCGCTCCGCTCGTGGAGAGAGGCATGGTGCCCATGAAGAAGCCGGGCATGCCGCCCGTCATCCCGACACCCATTTCCATCAGTACGGCGCGGATGATGAATGTGCTTGTCGGAGGAGGAGGAGGAGGAGGAGGAGGAGGAGGAGGAGGAGCCTCCAGTCTAACGCAATTGATCCGTGGATGGACTGGTAGACGACGTCATGAACAAGGCGGCGGGCAACGCCAAGCACTCGGCCGAGGCCATGTACAACTTCTGGGCGCGCCGCCTGGACGGCATTGGCGACCGGTACGTCGAGTCGTGTCGGCGGATCGTGGCCCAAATGGGCAAGCAGGCCACGAGCGTGCCGCACAGCGTGGCGTGGCTCTCGCGTCAGATCCGGGATCGCACCTTCGGCAAGCGCGGCGGGGACGACGATGGTGACCACAGAGGCGGCAAGTGGTGAGTGAGATGGAGGCACAGTCTGTCCGTTGGTATGGAGATCATACACGTAGGCGAAGCACGGTCGCTGCTCATATATCCTAGTGCTCTTGTCGTCCACCGCATGAGAACCGGCGCCTCGCGAGGCTTTCGCGCCCCTAGGTGAACACGCCGTCCAGCTCGAGGCCGTGCAGGATGAACGCGTGCTTGGCCATGTCGAGCTGGACTTCCGTCCACACCTCGGGTGCGATGTCACTCGCAAGTGTAGCCTCCCTTGCAGCCGCCTTCCCTGCTCCGACGGACCCTTTCACAAGGGAGCGGCCTGCGTCCAGCGCGGGAGGTGCCTGCCAAACGCTAGGAGAGTGCAGGCGAGCGAACACGTCGGGGCTCCTACTGCCAGCGTTCGGGTCCGCGGCTGCCTGGAGTGGAGAGCCGAGCCCGATTGCTGTCGCTGCTACTTGTCCACCGAGATCAGCGCGCTGTTGCCTTTGCAGTACCAAACGCTTGGACCGGTTGCTGATCGTCGGCTGGAAGGTCAGGCGCGGAGGGAGCGGGATAGCTGGTGGCGCCACACGCAGCCGAGTCAGTCTAGCGCTCTTCTCAGCGACAGAATGCACTGGGAGCCTGCTACCTCTGCGCGGCCGCAGCACGCGGCGGGTGATCTCGGCGTCCAGTCGGCCGCTCTCTACCATCGCCGCGCAGATCTATCGCACCACGAGGCCAACAGCGCATGCGGTGAGTCTCTGCGAACTGAATGCTGGACTTCCTATGCGGAGGCCTGCGCAGACGCTCACCCGCTCCGACTGCGGGTTGATGCGCGGCGCAAAGGTCTCTTCCTGCGTCTCGAGCGCGAGGAGCTGCGCGGCGCGCGCTTGTTGGCGCTGCTGCTTGCCGCGCTGGAAGGCGAGCATGTCGTCGACGGACCGCCGCATGCGCTCCTTCTTGCGCTGGATCTCGAACGACGCGTTCATCTTCTCGCACATGGCCATGAAGCGCTGGCACGCGTGGCTGTGGCCTGACCCGGCCGGCGTCCACACGCTCTCGTGTCCAACAGTGGCCGACTTGGCAGGTGAAGAACCCACGGGCGATCGCAGTCCGCCCGCGTCAAACCTCGGAGGGTTGGCGGGCGGTTTCGCTGCGCTGCTGTTGCTGTCGTCTCCAGTGTCAACGTTCGAGACGGAGCCGCCGCGACTGCAGATGCAAGGAGTGCGCACGCGTGCCTGGAGCTCCAGCGCACGGTCGCCCACCTGCTGCTGCTTGGCGGCCTCGTGCTCGGCGTGTTGCTGCTTGCGCGTCAGGAACGAGCGCTGACGCTCGAGGAAGGCGGGCGCGTGCCGTGTCAGGCGGCGGCTGTGGCCGTCGATGCTGGGTGCGTAGCTGAACCCGAGCCGCTGCTGCGCCTCGGCGTCTCGGCGCTTGGCGGCGAGGCGGCGGGCGCGACGCTCCTCGTGGAGGCGGAAGCGGTTGGTCATCTGCGCGACTCGAGACGGCGAGATGCCCGGCTGGAGCGACGAGCGAGCGCGTTGCCCGCTGCTAGAGGCGGTGATCGCTCCACGCATGAACTGCTCCATCGAGAAGGGCTCGCGGGGGTCGTGGTTCCGGACGGGACGCCGAGCTGACGAGGCTGAAGAAGACGAAGGCAGAGGCGACGCGGATGCTGACGACGGTACTGACTGACGCGCCTGCCACCGTGAGGACGGAGCACCGGGCGGGGCCTCGCTCTCCTCCTCGGGGCCTCCTTCCTCCTGGCCGTCCTCGTAGTCGTCTTCGTACTCTTCTTCGCTGTAGGCCTCGTGGATCCCGCCGTCGTGCCAGGTATGCTCGCCCAAGCCGCCAACGTCCGCTACCGCCGTCGCATCAGTGCGAGAGCCCAAGCACTTGCGCAGCAGGTCAGCTAGCCGCGCGTCGTCGGCTTGCGTGATCCCCTCGGCACTCAACAGCGACGACACCCGTGGTAATGGAGCAGCGGAGCTGTCCATGCTTGTGACCGTGGCGGTGGGGCTATCGCTGATCGGAGAGTCGGCCGCTAGTGGTGTCGGTGAGGAGCGATCAGCGTGCCGATCGTCTTCTCGTCCGGCGCTCTCACTGGGAGAGCGCAGCGCCTCGTCACCTCCGCGGGCGTCGTGGAGGCGCTCGTACTCGTTCGCGTCATCCCACACGACGTCGTCGAGCTCGCCGTCGCCAAACTGCGAGCTGAGCGCGTCGTCCGGCGAGCTGGCCGCGCGGGAGGAGCGGACGGAGGCGACGGAGGTGTTCGTGGCTGCGTCGCCCTGGACGCGCTCCCTCAGTGGGTCCATGAGGCAGCGGCGAGTGCGGTGCTGGCGTTGTCTTCGGCTCGAAGGAGTCGCTGTGGACTTCTCAATGCAGAGAGGGACGTTACCCGTGCGCCCTTCAAGCTCCGGCGCCGCTTGATAAAGGGGAGCTAAAGTTGGAGTCCGGATCGACCGAAACGCCTTGAGCTTGTGTAATGATGTATACTTCACGTAGTACTTTGGAAGGGGGTCCACTAGCTCTCCCATGGCGCTGTCGATTCCTCCAACAGCCTCTGCAACCACTGTCCATGCTTCTTCTTCACGTCAGGGTCTCTATCTCTCGCCTGGGTGCACACCACTCTCTACAAGCGGCTCGCGTGGTCCTTCGACGCGAGCAGCAGGTTGTCGGTGGCGAACACGTTGCTCGGGTCGAGCGCACGCTTGACGCCATGCAGCACCGCGATCGCCGGCGGCGAGACGGCCTTCTCGAGCCACTCGCGCCGGTGCTTGCCGATGCCATGGTGGTGCGACAGCGCGGCGCCGTTGGCGACCATGGCGTCCACTGCCGCCTTCTCCGTCGCTCTGAAAAGCGCCAGCGGGTCGCTTACGCCAAAGTAGTTGACGCCGTAGTAGACGTAGACGCAGACGCCCGTCGCGTACACCTGCGAGATGCGGCAGGCGACCAGCGGCGGCGCGATGACGCCGAACGAGGCGGCGACGCGGTTGATGGCGCGCGTCACGTCGTGGCAGATGGAACGCGCGTGGCTCCAGGGCACGGCGCTCTCGAACGACTCACTGAGGAAGAAGTAGTCGAGCGCAAAGTCGCGCAGGTACGCGATGAGGTACGTGAGGTGGTAGCCGCGCTTGCCGTTCTCCGGGCCGCCCGCCAGTCCGCCGTGGCGCTTGGCGATCGCGTGCAGCGTCGTCTGCTGGGCCGCGACTTCGTCGCTCGTGCCCTCCATCATGACCGTCGCGGCGCACATGTGGTCGACCTGGAAGCCGCGCACCTTGGTCACGTACGTCTTCTTGGCGTAGTCGATCAAGGACGTCGACGGCGCAGCCGTGCTCGACGGCTTGAGCACCTGGCCGAGCTGGAATTGCGTGTTGTCCATGAGGCGCAGCGACGCGGGCACGCAGCCGGCGCGCGTGGCCTCGTGGAGCATGGCGACGCCGCTGGCGAAGTCCGGGAAGATGAACGAGTCGTACACGTGGCACTGCGGCGCGTGGGAAGCGCGCAGCGTGACCTCCGTGACGATGCCCAGCGTCCCTTCCGAGCCGAGCAACATCTCCTGCACGTCGGGGCCCATCGACACGCGCGGGACGTCTGCCGCGCGCGTGACCGTCCCCCTCGCCGTCACGGCCTTGATGTTGACCACCAGGTCCTCGATGTTGCCGTACCGGTTCTTCTTCATGCCCGACGCGCGCGTGGCGACCCACCCGCCGAGCGTCGAGAACTCCCATGAGTCGGGCTCGTGGCCGAGCGTGAGCCCTAACAAGGCCAGTCGGTCGTGCAGGTCGAGGCCTGTAGCCCCGGCCTCGACCGTCACGAGCAGGTTCTCCTTGTCCACGCGCAGGATGCGGTTCATGCCGCCCATGTCGACCGACACGATGGCGCGCCGCTCCTGCGGGTTACAGTCGAGCGCGTTCGTCACACTGCGCATCAGTCAGTCACCACACGGTTCGCATCGTCAGTCACGTGCGGCAGTAGCGACCAGTAGAGCTCAGTGGCTGGCTCACTTGGTGCCGCCGCCGTAGGGGAACAGGCAGACGCGGTCGCTGCGGTCGACGGCCAGCGCCACGAGCGCCTCCACGTCCGCGTGGCTCGTTGGCCAGACGACGACGTCCGGCACGCGGTCGATCTCCCGCCGGTGGCGCAGGCGGAAGACGTCCTCGCACGTCTGTCCGTGGCCGTGGCGCACGCGCTCCTCCACGTCGCGGCTGCCGCGCATGCCCCTGGCCGCGAGCGCCGCCAGGAACTCGTCCAGAGACCCGTCGTCTGCGCGGGCGTACGGCGACTCGTGCATCACGTGCAGCTCCTCCGCCGCCACGACCGACGCGGGGCTGAGTCGGGATGGACTCAGGCCGATCGTGCGCTCGCCCCAGGGCAGCAGCAGCGGCAGCAGGCGCTTCTGGTCGGCGGCTCCACCAGCGGTCGCCGGGAACATGTCGGGGTACCGGTCGCCGCTCACCTCGACCACCCCGTCCACGTTCAGGAACATGCGCGTGTCTCGGTAGCCCCAGCCGTTCCAGCGCGTGGCGTCGTTGCGCGCAGGCAGCGGCTGGGGCGTTGGCGTCCGAGGCGCCGACGCCGCCAGCTGCGTGGCCTGGAGCGGCGACTTGCCGGTCGCGAGGTGGCCCACGAGCGCGCGCATGCGAGCCACCGACGGTAGCGGAGCGGTCGGGGAGCTCGCTGGTTTCCGCTGCTTGTCCATGGACGCGTCGGGTGCGGAGAAGGAGCGGCGTTGGCGAGGCTGCGATGGCGACGGAGGTGGCGGTCGCATGTGAATGTGACGACGAGAAGCTCCTGCTTTGGAGTCAGATACTTCTTGAGTTATCGCGACAGGGTACTCAGCGTAACCCGTCACTCTTTCCGTTTTCGACCAATAGTTTAGAATAGAAAACGTCAAAAAGCAAAGATCGCTTAGTTTTTGTCCAGCAAATTGTGTACAAGAGACAACAGATAACGCATACGTAACCCTATTAAATTTGACACTTACGCCTGTACAGCATGGTTACGTTCTTTTTGCATTTTCGCTTTTCGTGGCTGGGAAAGCTGATAACGGCGAGCATGAGCACTGGTGCAGACAGCGGCGCGGCCGACGCGTTCCCGGGCGCGTACTCCGCGCCGTTCGCGCGCGACTATGAGCGCCTGCAGCGAAAGATCACGCCCGAGGCATGTGCGCAGCTGCATGAGCGCGGCTACGTGGTGATTGACGACTGCTTTGGCCGCGCGTGGGCCGGCGCGCTGCTGGACGAGATGAAGTGGCTGCACGCGCGCGGGCTGTTCAAGCCCAACAAGACGCAGTTCGCGCTCGCGCAGCGCTCGGCTACAGGCAGCGGGTCAGCGCAGCAGGCGTTCCAGTTCGTCAAGCCGCACATCTTCGAGGTGGACTTGCACGACGCCGGGCTCCGCCGCCGCGTGCCCGAGCTGGACAGCCTGTTCCACTCGACGGCGCTGCTCGAGGCGCTCGCGACGCATCTACCGGACTACGAGCTCCAGTTCAGCACGTCCGACCGCACGCTCAAGCTGCAGCGCAACGCGGGCAGTGGGGGCTGCTTCCCGTGCCACTACGACAACCCGGGCAGCCCCAACCGGCGCAAACTCACGTGCCTGCTGTACCTGAACGACGCGTGGACCAAGGCGGACGGCGGAGAAGTGCAGCTCTTGCCCTTCCTGGAGCAGCCAGTGACGGTCGCGCCCAAGATGGACCGCCTCGTCCTCTTCCAGAGCGACTGGATGCTCCACCGCGTGCTGCCGTCCCGGGCGGAGCGCTACTGCCTCACGATCTGGCTGGACGGCAGCGCGGTCAACCTGCCCGAGAACGCGCAGCTGCGTCTGTCGCCGAGCGACCTGGCCGACTGGTTCGGCTTCCTCGAGCGCCTGCGCCGGTCGCCAGTGCAGCGGCTGCTCTCGCGCGGCGTGTACGAGGAGGAGTACTTTGAGTCGCTCACGCAGTGCATGCAGAGCGCCGCGACCGAGGGGTACGTCGAGATGCTGCGCTCCCACGAGGCGCACATGGAGAACGTGCGCCGCAACCCGGCTCTGCGCAGCTTCATCGAGCGACTGCGCGCCGTGCGGGAAATGAACCGCGAGGAGCCCGTGTTTGTCGACTAGGCCCGCGTGCGCGGCTGCATCGAGCGCGCTGCACGTGAGCGGACACCAAGTCGTGGCGGTGGAAGGGCGCCTTGCAATATAGTAGTAGTACGGGTACACACACACAGCATCCCGTCGCTACCGGTAGTCGCGGCTGTATTCGGGATGGAAACATCGCATCGCACACAAGATGACACTGATCGTCAACAATACAGTTGCAAGTTGCAACTGATGGAGTCGATCCTGAACTTCAATGACACTATTCTGACCAATCAGAGCGCGGTATTGCCACAAATTCAAACGTCTCAAGCAGTATGATTCGCTGAAACGCTGTTGTTGAAGAGCTCTTCAGCGCATAAAACTGACGCGCACTCCGTGTCCGTATCAACAGCATCGCTCATCACGCCAATCACGCCAACCGCCCACACACACCCCACGAACGACCGACCGCACTCGACAACTCGCCGCGCCATCGCCACCGCCCACTGCTCGGCTTCTCGCTTCAGTATGGACCGCTCCGCCTGCTCCAAGCCAGCGCTGGTACCGCCGCCGTCGCCGCTGACGAGCGTCGCGGTCGTCTGTCGGGCCGCGGCGCCGCGCGTCGACGCCATCCGCGCGCTCGTGTGGGAGATCGACGCGTTCGTGGGCGTGGCGGCGCACTGGAGCGTGTCCAAGGCGTGCGCGGAGGCGCCGGGCGCTTTGCGCCTGCTGCCTCGGATCGCTGCACTGGAGCCGAGCGACACGCACCCGCTGGTCAAGCGCAAGCGGTTCGCGGACGCCATGGTCGCGGCGGTGGCTCGCGGCGACCTCGCGGTCGTCCGGTGGCTCGTGGAGGAGTACTCGCCCACGGGCCGCATCCGCCAGGCGGTCGACGAGGCGGCAGCGCACGGGCGGCTGGAGATCCTCCAGTGGCTGCACGCGAACCACGACGCGCGCGTCGTGTGGGGCCATAAGGAGCTGCTGCGCGCGGCCAAGGGCGACCACTTTGCGACGGTCGAGTGGCTCTACCGACGCGCGCCGCGCCTGTCGCCCGAGGACAAGAACTCGCTGCTCTACTACGCGATGGGGAACGGCAACGTCGACATGGTCGAGTGGCTCTGTGAGCTCGACCTGCCCTACATGGAGCCGCGCATGTGGAGCGCCGCGTGGAACGGCCACCTCGCCGTCATCAAGTGGGTCAGCCTGCACTTTGGCTGCCCGTGCTCGCAGAGCTGCATGGACGCGGCCGTGGGCGGTGGACACCTCAAGCTGGCGCAGTGGCTGCGCATCTACGCCTCTCTCCGGTCGACCGACGCGAGCGCTATCGTTGAGGCGGCTGGCGCTGGCCACCTCGAGACCATCGACTGGGCGTTCAAGAACTTGGTCGTCGACCAAGTAGACGGGAAGCTCGGGTCGGCTGTCGATGCTGCTGCGGCCGGAGGGCACCTGGAGACGCTCAGGTTCCTCCACCAACACAGCCAGCGCTGCCATCTGCATGCTCAGTGTTCGATCAACGCTATGGACTCGGCTGCAAGTGCCGGACACGTGGAGGTTATCAAGTATCTCGACCACGAGTGCGACGCGCCGTGCTCGACGGACGCGATGGACGGAGCGGCTCGTGGCGGCCACTTTGAGGTCGTCAAGTGGCTGCATACCCACCGGGCGGAAGGCTGCACCACGCGCGCGATGGACTACGCGGCCAGCATCGGACACTTCGAGATGCTCCGCTGGCTGCACGACAAGCGGACGGAAGGGTGCACGCACTACGCCATGGACACGGCTGCAGAGGCGGGCAGGCTCGAGATCGTCCAGTTCTTGCACGAGAACCGTCGCGAGGGGTGCACCAAGGCGGCGATGAACGGCGCAGCAGCTTGTGGGCACCTGGCCGTCGTCCAGTGGCTCCACGAGCACCGCCATGAGGGCTGCAGCAACGAGGCGATGGACCGCGCCGCCGCCAACGGACACTTGGGAGTCGTCAAGTGGCTCCATGCCAACCGAAGAGAGGGCTGCACCGTGCGCGCCATGGACGGAGCGGCCAAGTACGGCCGCCTGGCCGTCCTTCAGTGGCTCCACGCGAACCGCAGCGAGGGATGCACGGGCGCCGCGGTGTGCTACGCAGCCAACTTTGGGCAGCTGCCGACGGTGCGGTGGCTGCTCGCGAATCGCCCAGCGCAGTTCCGCGTCGGCGCCATGAACTACGCCATCCTGGGCGGCCACTTTGACGTGGTGCTCGCGCTGCACACAGACGGGAGGAGCGAGTGCACGGCCGAGTCGTTCCGCGTGGCGCTTCGCGGACAAGAGTACGAGATCCTGCAGTTCCTGCTGCGCGAGTACGGCCACAACTTCCCAGGACAGGCCGAGCTCTTCGGGGACCGCGTCAACGTGTACGTCCGCGACTGCATCGACGAGCTCTCCCGACTGTAGAGCTTGTAGCACTCGGAGCGCCTCGCTCGCTCATCAGTGCACTCAACGTAACTTATAATGCCACACTTGTCTACATTCTCCATTCGGAGTGGCCGCCACGAGCCCAGGCAACAGCTCCCGGATCGGATCGGAGGCGAGCTCGAGCTGTCAGCACGCGCCAGGCAACGATGCGGACGCCGTATTATGCTCGTTGATACCGCTGGTGGGTGGGTTATGGCGTCAGTAGACGACGCCAAGCGACTACCCGGTGTGCAGACGGATGCGCTACAAACCCGGGATGGCTTGCCACCACCAATGCGTGAGAGAATCGTCGGCGCACGCTGCATCTCTATCGACTACTTGAAGTACTTGAAGTTATCACACCCAAAAGCCTCACCAAAACATGGCCAGTTCGCCCGACCGCTCGAGTTGCGCGAGCTCCTGCATCGCGTCTCGCTCGTACGGGTCTTTCCAGTTGACAACGCGCTTCACCACATCCGGGAACTTGCTCGCGAACTTGTGCACCAGCCACTGGAACAGCTCGAACTCCTCGAGGCGGAGCGCGTCGCCAAAGCATGAGGGCGCCACAGGGAAGCGGCCGTCGTGGCACAGCATCGCGGTCGCGTCGAAGTGCCGTCGCCTGACAGCGATGAGCACGGCCCGCGTTGAGAAGGAGTCGCCCTTAACGTGGCGCAGCAGCCACTTCAGCGCGTCAATCTGGGCAAAGTTGTCCACGATCGTGAGACAGATTGCTTCTTCGCCAAACCCCACGTTCCGATGCTCGTGAAGCCACTCCAAGACGGCAACGTGCCCGTTGGCCGCCGCCTGATTCATGGCTTGTTCGGTACAGCCCTCCGTGCGGTGGTGGTGCAGCCATTGGACAACCTCGAGGTGGCCGGATCTAGCCGCTCCGTTCATCGCTTGGACGGTGCAGCCCTCCGTTCGGTTCGCGTGGAGCCACTGGAGCATCTCCAAGTCTCCGTCGGACGCCACCATGTCCATCGTAAACGCCAAGCATCCCTCGGCGCGGTTCTCGTGCAGCCATTGCACGACGTCAAGGTGGTGGTTGCAGGCCGCGAACTGCATGGCGGCCGTCGTACAGCCCTCGACGCGGTGTGTGTGGAGCCACTTGACAATGTGCAAGAACCCCGCCGCAGCCGCGTTGTCCATGGCAGAAGGCGTGCACCCCTCCGTCCGATGCTCGTGAAGCCACCGGACCGTGTCAAGGTGTCCTCTTCCTGCCGCGTAGTCCATTGCGTTGGTCGTGCATCCCTCCGTGCGGCGTCCATGGAGCCACTGGACGATCTCGAGACGTCCGTGCATTGCTGCGTTGTCCATTGCGTTGCTTGTGCAGCCTTCACTTCGATGGTCGTGGAGCCACCGCAGAGCCTCAAAGTGTCCATTAGCCGCCGCGCCGTCCATTGCGGCAGTGGTGCATCCCTCTGTCCGGTGTTCATGAAGCCACAGGACGATGTCGAGACGCCCTGTGCGCGCCGCAATGTCCATCGCTCGGGCCGAGCACCTCCCTTGGCAGTGCGTGTGGATCAGTTGGATGATATCAAGCCGTCCGGCAGCCGCTGCGTCGTCAATCTTGGGAGCGAGAAGGCTCGTGTTTCGCACCTCGAGGTGCTGCAACGCCCACGCGATCGCCTTGAGGTCGACCAAGACGTCCGCTTTGCACGTCCTCACCCCGGCGCAGAGCCGCAGCCACTTGGCGAGCTTGAGGTGCGCGGACCCCAGCGCCGCGTTCATATGCCGCTCGTCGAACCGCGTGCCCAGACGGAGCTGCGCCCACTTCATGACGTCGACGTGGCCATGCCGGGCCGCCATCGCAACGTCCGGCTCGACGAACGGCAAGTCGAGCCGGAACAGCCACTCGGCCACGTCCACGCTGCCGCTCCGCATGGCTTCCACGAGCATTCTGCGCTTGTCTTCCAGTCGGATCGGCAGCACGTGGTCGTGGAGCCATTTGGCCGTCTCAAAGTGGCCGTTCCTGGCCGCCGCCTGCACCTCCTCATGGAGCCATACCATGCGGGGGCGATGGTGCGTGTGCATCCACTGGAGGATCTCCAGGCGCCCGAGCACCGCGGCCGTCTTGACGGCCTGGCGGATCTGTCCGTCGGGAAGGTAGCGCTCCACTAGCCACTGCACGAGCGGGAGGTCGGCGCGCTGCACGGCGACGACCAGCGCGTCCGTGAACAGGCTGCGCTGGAACAGCGGGTGCACGCCGTGGTCGTCGTCCAGCGCCGCGATCCGCGGGAGCAGCCGCAGGAGCCCCGGGAAGCCCGCGACGCACGCGTCCGAGAAGGTCCACACGCTGGCGACGCACAGGAACGCGTCGATGCGCCAGACGAGCCCGCTGACGGCGCGGACGCGCGGCCACTCGCGACACACCACTTCCACGCGCGTGGACAGAGAGACCGCGAACGGCGCGTCCGGGTCCTCCGCGGCCCGCGCGAGCACGGAGCCCGCATCAGAGTCCGCCTCGGACCGCTCGTCGCAGCTGCAGACGCCCTCAGCGCTGCCTCCCGCGTGGAGCAAGTGGAGCCGTAGCTCCTCGTCCATCGCGTCCATTTTCTGCGTCGCCACCATAAAGCGTCGCTACATGCAATTGGAGAAAAAGTGTGCTTTTTCATTGGTCAAATTTTAAAAAATTGTGTGATTGGTCGAGAACAGTTTGATACAACAACTTTCGTTCGTTTCATTGGTTGAAACTTTTAGTGTAACCAACTAGCGTAACCCTCCAGGCGGTGACACAGATCCAGACCGTCGAGAGCTCCTCCAGCATGCTGACGCAGCAGCAGCCATGGGGCGGCGGCGACGCGCTATCCACTTCCCCCACCGCCGCTGCGTCCGCCACCAGGAGCAGTCGGCGACGCGAACTGACGACGCAGCGCGTGCTGATGGCGCTGCTGCTGGCCGTCTGTCTCTTCGGCGACTGGTTCCTGAGCCAAAAGTGAGCCGTCAAGTCTATAGGAATCCTTGCCACCGCCACCGCTAACGCTCGCTCTGCAGGGCGCTCCTGCCGGACGCGGCGCTGCTGCGCCACCTGACAGACAGCGCGACCCACGGCGCCGTCGCCTTCTGCTGCTGGGGCGTCTTCCTGTGCGAGCTGGCGCTCTCGGACCGCGACCTGCGGCGCCGCCACCGCCTCTGCTTCAGCCGCCACCCGCGGCGTCCCAAGCGGCGCACCGCCGCCGCCGCCGCAGCGGCTTTAACCCCGCCGTGTCCGTACTACCGCAAGCTTGTAGCTCGCTGTGCAATGGCCGGGCTCGCGGCGGCGCTGCTGGACGTGGACCATTTCATCGCGGCCGGGAGCTTCAGCATCGCCGGCGCGACGCACTTAAGCGGCCGGCCGTTCGGACACGCCGTCACGTTCATCGCGGTGCTGGTGGCGGCAGTGCAGCGCTACGCGAGGCACCGGAGCGCGTGGACGCGCCGCTTCCGCGTGAGCTTCGTGGTGGTCTCGCTGCTGTCGCACCAGCTGCGCGACGGCTTCCGGCGCGGCCTGTGGTTCTGGCCGCTCGGGGCCACGCCGCCCGTTCCCTACGCGCTCTACCTCGTCATGGAGCAGGGCCTGCCACTCGTCATGGCGCACTGGGTGCTCCGCGTGCGCGACTCCCGGCGTGACGGGGACGGCGGCGATGATGACGGCAGCGACGGCGGCGGGGGCAATGCCCTGGTGGTCAAGGGTGGCGAGTGTGGAGGTGAGGAAGACGACGAGACGCTGCCGCTGACTGGGAGGGAGGAGAGTGACGAGAGCGATGAGAGCGACGAGAGCATGCCGCCTCGTTCGCTCCGGGGAGAGCTGATTGTATAGTATCCATGCATAGTGCAGAGCGCGAGAACCCACCCAACCCAGCCTTCATCTTCATTGCCCGGTAACTCCCAGCCGCTCCGAGCACTTGCCGCGCTACTTCTTCATTAGGAGCTGGCGGAAGTCGTCGTTCGTCATGGGCGTGGGCGCCTTGCCCGTCGGCGCTGGGGCATCCGTCTGCTGCTGCTTCCGACGCAGCGCGCGCGGCATGAGCGACTTGGATGTAGCCGACGTCGTCACCGCCTTTGGAGGGAGCGCGAGCCGCTGGGACGGCCGCTCGTGCGCGACCGCGTCCGGCAGGCGCGTCTTCTTGCCCTTGGTCTTGCCCTTGGGCTTTTTCTCCTGCGGCTTGCCCTTGCGTCCGTCGGCGGCGCTCGTGGGTGGCCCCTTGCTGGCCTTTTGCGCCTGCTGCTGCTCCAGGATCTCGGCGATCGAGAAGCGCGACGGCTTGAGCGTCACGGTCGGGCCCAGCACCGCCTGAACGTGCGTCGCCAGCGCCAAGCACGTGGCGACCTGGTCCGCGTCTCCCAGCTCCACGAGCCCGTAGTTCTTCGGTCTTCCATGCTTGTCTTTGAGGATGCACGCGCGCGAGACGACCACCGCTGCCGCCGCCTCTCCTGCGTCCGCCACTGCGCGCGTCATGGCCGCCGCCAGCGCAGCATCGTCCGCCACGTCGACGCTCGCACTCGCCTCGGACTTGTCGCCGTTCAAGCCGCCGACGTAGATCGTGCGAGGATCCGTCTTCCACGTCCCGTCACGCCCGTCCGCCGCCCCCGGCTTGCCCCCCTTGGCCTTGCTCGCCGCAGTCTGCTGGCCGCCGGAACTCGACGACGACGGAGGCTCCGACCGCTTGACGCTGATCGGATGGCCGTGGACCAACTGCCCGTTCCGGCTCAGCCCCTGCTCGACGCCGTTCACATCTGAGAACTGGACGTACGCCATGCCGCGTGACTTGGCGCGCTCGCCCCGCGTCTTGACCACGAGCCGCACGTCCTTGAGGCTCGGGACGTCAGCGAACAGCGCCCGCAGATCCTCCTCCGTCGCCTCCTTGGACAGGTTGCATACGAACAGCGTGTTGTCGTTCGTGAACGGCCCGAGCGACGGCTTCTTGCCCTCCGCGCTTGCCGCGGGCGTCGCGCTCTTCGTCTCCACGCGCTTCTTCCTTTCCGCCACCTGTCTGCGCTCTTGACGCTGTTGTTGCGGCGGCTGCTTCTCCTTCGTTGCCTGCTTGGCACGCTTGGCGCTGCCTTGGCTCGTGTCACCTGCGCCGTTCAGCTTCCGCTTCACGCCCGAGGAGCCACCAGTAGCAGCACTAGCCGACTCAACAGCCTGCCCAAGTGAACTTACCGCTGCGGCTAGCACTGACCTGCGCCGTCGAGCGCACTGAAGACTCTCCAGATCGCCATGCTCGCGCTCAAAGACGATCCATAAGTCGGCCACCGACAACGGGAAGTCCTGGACCTGCGTGAGCCCTTCTTCAAAGACACTGGCGCGGATCTCGGCCGACGACAGCAGCCCAAGCGCAGCTGCTCTTGTGCTGTCCTGGTAAAACGAAACCCACGCGTCGGCTTCGGACCCGCGGGCTGTCAGGACGAGCTGCCATCGCGCCTGCCACTGGCGCTTCTTGACGGCCGCGTCGCAATCCGCGAGCAGCCACAGCTTGGCGTGGTACTCGTGCAGCCGCGCCACGCCTTGCACAAACTCTGGGAACACGCGGGTCAGGAACGCCTCGCTGACTGCAAAGGCGCGCTCGACCGTCGTCTCCATCGCCTCGAGGCTGTACGCTCCGCTGGGCGACGACGCAGCGGCGCGGCGGCGGCTCATGTCGCACAGGGTGAGCAGCACGTTCAGGAAGTGATACTGGTCCATCGCCGCCGGGTCCGTGCGCGCCAGCAGCTCCTTCTCCACGAACGCCATGGTGCGGTCGAGCGCGTACTCGGGCGCCTGCTCCATCGCCCCGAGCAGCTCCACCCACGCCGTCGAGTCGAATGACACGTTGCGCACCGCGCGTCGGCATAGCGCCAGCAGCTGGTCATTGCCGCGGCTTGCCGTCGCCGCCGTCGTGGCCACGTAGTCCGCGTACTTGGCCCAGATCGTCGGGGAGAGACACAAGGCCACGACCGCGCGCTCGTACAGACTGACGACCAGCGCCGCGCCCGTCACCCCGCTGCGGGATGCGGCGGACGCAGGCAGCAACGGCGCGATGCGGTGCGATACATAGTCAATGTACTGCACCCACGCGCGCTCCAACTTGGCGGGGTCCGGCGAGGCAGCAGCGATCGCCTGCTCCAAGCTCTGGAGCCGCTTCATGACCGGCGCGAACGTCTTGGTCTGCACTGCCTCGGCCTCGTCGAACGCCGCGCGCCGCCGCTGCTCGTCCGGCTCGAGCGCGTTGTACGCGTTCCAGGCGCGGAACTCCGACATGGCGAGGTCGTTCTCGGCCAGCGGGAGCTGCATCTGCGCGGCGAACAGCTCGCGGCGAGCGCGCTCCTTGGCGAGCGCCCGGGCGGCAGCGTCCGCGCTCTCGTCGCCGTCCAGCTGCTCATCAGTGATATCCCGGCAGAGCTGCCATATCTCGTGGCCTTGCGCAAAGTGCAGTCCGACTGAACGCTGCGCCTGTGCCATGGCCTCCTCGACCGTCGCTCGGGTGATGCCCTCCTCCCCTTCGTGCTCTAGACGCATTAACGACGCGGCAGTGAGTGATTGTCAGCGGCTTTATAGACTCGTTGTGACGGGTACGGAGAGCACCACGTGCCGTGCAGGAAGCGCAGGTGCGCGAGCGACAACGGCACCGACCAGTAGTCGCGCGCCGCGAGCTCAAAGAGCCGCCGCTTGTCCGTGACGGCGCGCACGTCGTCTATCCACTGCGCAAACAGCTCCCACGTGAGCGGGAACGCGCGGTGGAACTGCGCAAACAGCGCCGCGCGCACGCGCCGGAAGCAGCCAAGCGCCGAGTCGGCCGCTTCTTCTTCTTCGTTGTCGTCGTCCTCGGCCTCCTCGGCAGCCGGCCAGTGCTCTGCGAGGAGCGACAGCGCGCCCGTGAACAGTTCATAGCGGAAACAAGTAGTTGTGGTGTCGAGTAGCCGCCGCGCGACTTCCAGGCAGCTCGCCGGCATGACGCGCGAAGCGTCGGCTAGCATGGCGGCGACGGATGCCGCGTCCGGCTGGAGCTCGGACGCTGCCGCCTCCGGCTCGTCGACCATGTCCACCACGACCGCAGGCACGGGGGCAGAGGCTGATGGGGCCGTGGAGGAGGCGGAGGCCAATGCCAGCGCGTCGTCCTCGTCCGAGGAGAAGCCCGAGGAGGAAGCCGACGCGTCGTCCATGACCATTAGGCGATTGATCCGTTTGCGTGCTTGTGGGAGCTACGCGCCTTGATTGGGTACGTTTACCATTGTAAGTGGTTACACAAAATGGCGTTCATGTATCCCGGGATACAGTGTGCTCTCTGTTACGTAGCCAAATGACTGCGACGAGTTTTGAGAAATGTGGCGTTAAAGTGTTGGTAACGGGAACAGATACTAACTGGGTAACCCAAGCGGTTCGGCCACGCATCCGTTCAACTGCCACGTTCGAGGCATCAGGCTTAGCTTTGTCCCGCGCTGGCGTGCAATGCACGGTGCTTCCAATGGATAAGCCCACGGTCGTGGTGGCGGCCACCATTCTATCACGGCAGAGCAGTTCCTTGGATATTCCGAGAGGATCGGTTGGTCCATGTACTTGTAGCGGTTGGTTCATGGTCAAATTGAGAAATACATCAAGTGACCACCTCGGGTTACGCCAGCTCCTGGTCTTGTTGACGCTGGTTAGGGCAAAAGGCGAGGGTGGAACACACTTGTAATATAGTACATTCATTTTGATCGAGGCTACAAAGCAAATTTATGTACTGATACAGTGTGTCTAATTGCGTTTTCTCGCTGCAGACCAGCCTCTTGTTTACCCATCTGTCGCTCGGTTGTAACGGTGCCAGTGTTACTGTACGCCTGCAGGAAGAAGTCGGAACGTACCCCTGCTGCGGAGACCGTCTGGCCGTTGAGCCGTGCTGAATTCTCCCAGCCATTTCCACTTCGGCGTCCACTCCGATAGTACCTGCTACCCCCGGCGTTCGACCCCTCGCTCGCCGTGGGTCGAGCCACTACTCCAAGCGGATTGACGCGGTTGATTCCTGCGCGCCGTCCTTTGCCCTGTCCGCCTCAGTGCTCGATTCCCTCGGGTCG
>JAADXZ010000435.1:0-21735 GCA_023338055.1 Phytopythium mirpurense | reverse complement strand
GGCCGCCACGCGGTACCTGCTGACCAAGGAGACGCTCGACAAGTGCCGCGCGCGTCGACCCGTCTTCATCAATGTCGGACGCGGCGACGTCATCGCCGAGAGCGTGCTGCTGGAGGAGCTGGACGAGGAGAAGGGCGCCTTCTCGTTTGCGGTGCTGGACGTGTTCGAGCAGGAGCCACTGCCCAAGGAGAGCGAGCTGTACGTGCACCCGCGCGTGCTGCTCACTCCTCACGTGTCGGGAATGGTCTTTCCCGAGGACGTGGGCGACCTCTTTGCCAAAAACCTCGACCGCTACCTCGGCGGCAAGAGCGTAACCTACGCAGTGGACTGGTCTCTCGGCTATTAGACCCCCTCTGCTGCCATATACGTGAGGCGCCGGTCGGCTCTGCTGTATTTGCTATGGTACACAACGTCAACGCGGTCAAGTACAGCAACGGAAAAGAGTAACCACGTGAATGGTACCGTAACCTATAAGGGTACGCTCTGTACCCAGTGGGTACAGTCCATGGTACCCTACTTTGCGTGTCAATGAGCTCCACACATGAGCAGCATAGCATAATGGGCGAGCCGCTACGTCGACAGCATGCGCGCGCGTGCGCGCTGGTGCGCAAGGCGCTGGCGCCGGCGTACGTCCCCAGCCAGCGCCTTATCCTCCTCGTGTCCTCGCGCCAGAACTGACTGGAGTGCGCGTCTTTTGGCGGTCGGACAGGGGGCTCGACGTAGTGATCCCGCTGACGCTCGAGCGCTACAACGCGCTGCTGGCGGACGCCTCGCTCGAGCGCTTCCAGCTGCCGACTCCGAGCTCAAGCGCCGCGGACCAGAGGCTCGGAGAGGGTGGAGGAGCCGCACCGCATCTGCTGGTGCTCGTGGGCAACTCCAAGGCGCTCTGGCCGCCGTTCCTCCGGTTCGCCGAGCGCGAGATGGCGGCGCGCGGCGGGGACATCGCGCCCGACCCGATCGACCGCTACGTCCAGCAGAGCGTAACCTCTGCGCTGAGCCAGCTGGCCGTGCCGCCCACGAGCGTACGTCCGTACGGCTCTCGCCGCAGTGTAACCCTCGTCGCGATGACGCTGACGCGGCGCTGTGCAGGTTTACTGGACGGCCGACACGCAGCCAGGGAAAATGATCCTCGCGCAGAGGATGGCGTTATGGTCTCGCGCGGTGACCCACTGCCCGGTTCGCTACTGCGTCTCTCTCAGACTCGCTCCTCGTCGCTCCCCAGTCCCCCTGACAGTGCGCTCCGTCGACTGTGACAGGCCTCGCAGCTGTGCCTCCACCCCACGCTCGGCCCGTGGCTCGCCTTCCGCTGCGCGATAATCTTCCCGAACGAAGCGATCGAAGCCACCGACGGCGACGGCGGAGCTGACTCAGACGACCACACCGTACAAGAGCAGCCGCCGCTGTGCTCCCACGACGACAAGCTGCACGCGGTGCTGGCGCGGCAGATGGACGCGGCAGTCGCGCAGAGCAAGGCGACGTCGAGCATCGGCCTGAGCCCTGGGCGAATACCTGCAGACGCGTGGCGCGCGTGGGCGCTCCCTCGCCTGACGCTCGCGCCGAGCCACCCGGCCATGTACCCGACCGAGCAGATCCTGTACCACTACACCAAGGACGTGGCGTTCCTCGCGCGGGTGGTGGCGGCCACGCGCGAGAACCGGAGCACCGACTACTTGCGCGGGCCTCCGCCGACGCCCCAAGTGCTGGCGTGTCGACGCCTCATCCAGCAGGTGCTGCTCGAGACCGCCCAGTCCAGCAGTGGCGACGGCGGCGGCGGCGTCGATGGGATCCTGCTGAGCGGCGGGCTGGACACGTCCATCATAGCCGAGGCGAGCGCGCAGGCGCTCGAGGCGCCGCTCTTCAGCATCTCGCTCGACAAGCGAGACACCGAGGGCGCTCCGCGTCCGATCCTGCGCTTCCGGCACGCGCTCACCGTGCAGGCGCACCCCGACGCGTTGGACGCGCAGTACGCGACGCGCATCTTCGAGCGCCTGCGCGGCATCTCCATCGACGAGCTCCACGTCGTGGCCACGTCGCTCGAGGAGCTCGTCGCGCCAGACATGGTGCGTGCGGTGGCCAAGCACCTGTGCTCGTTCGACCCGATGGAGCTCCGCAACTCGCTCGTGGTCTACGCCGCGCTGCTGCGCGCGCGCGCGCTCGGCGTCACGCGCGTCGTGACGGGTGACGGCGCGGACGAGCTCTTCTGCGGCTACTCGTTCTACCACGGTATGGGCGAGGACCGGCTGCGCGCGTACCGGGCGCAGATCGCGGCGGTCATGGCGTTCACGGCGCCCACGCTGGCGCGGGCGCTCGGCATGGAGGTGGTGAGTCCGTTCCTGGACCCGCGAGTGGCCGCCTTTGCGTCTTCGCTGGCCAAGAGCGACCTCGTGGGCGAGCGCACACCCGTGCCTGTGGACGGGGAGGGCGCGGTCCACGGCAAGCTCGTGCTGCGGCAGGCGTTCCCCGAGGCTTTCTCCCAGTGGCGCGCCAAGCAGCCGATCGAGTCCGGAGCCGGGTCCACCGCTCTGCGGCTGGGCTTCTTCGACAACAAGCTGTCGGACCGCGAGCTGCGCGCTCGGCAAGTCGACGCCTTCCGCCACCACGGCGTCGTGGTGCGCGACCGCGAGCACCTGCACTACTTCGACGCGTTCCAGGCCGCGTTCGGCGGGGACTTGGGCGCCGTGCCCAAGCGCAGGCGGCAGAGCGACCAAGGCGCGGAGCACGGCGAGGCGAACGGCTTCTGCCCCGCTTGCGGCTTCGAGCTGTCGCACCGCTCGCAGGACTTTTGCGTCACGTGCGGCTTCTGGCCCGCGCGCGCGAACGCCACGAACGACAGCCAGGGACTCGCGACGCAGGCGCTCGCGCGGCTCGAGCAAGACAAGGCGGCGCTGCGCGCCGAGGCGGGCCACTAACGGTCTCGCGCGAGGGGTACGCGGTCGAGAACACGGAGAGCAATGCATTGGAGCTGTTAGGAGTGAGGGCCTTCACCGAGTCGCCGCGGCCTCCCGTCACGGTCAGTTGGCGGCCGCGTCCATGAGCTCGAGCAGGTCGTCGCCCGCGTCCTTGCCCTCGCGCTGGTGGCCTCCCTCGTCGTCCGCGACCTTGAGGTCGCTCAGCACGCGGTCCGCCGGGTGCTTGCGCTCGCTCGCGGCGTCGATCCAGATGATCGGCACGTCCTCGTCTCCATCCTCGTCGTGCTCGTCGTCGAACGCGTCGCCCCCCGCGTCTCCCGCGGCGCCGCCCTCCTTGGCAGACCCGCGGCGCTGGCTCGCTGACGGGAACAGGTTGATGCGCAGCGGCTTGCTCTCGGCGTCTGCGCCGCCGCCGGCGTCCTTGGCACCCGCCGCGCCGAGCAGGTTGGCCAGCAGGTTGAGTCCGTCCTCGGCCGTGGCCTTGAAGAGCTTCTTGGGGCTGGCGGCGCCCGGCCGCTTGCCCGCGAGCTTGGCGTCCGCAAGCAGCTGCTTGGTCGAGCGGGAGAAGGCGGCGGGCCCTCCGCCCGCGCTCTTGGCGTCGGCCTCGTACATGTTGAAGCCCAGGTGGGCGTTCAGCTGCTCGCGCTCGAGCACAGGCGCGTCGGGCGCGCTGATGGCGTCGACGGACGAGGCGATGGCGAACCGCTCCTCCTCGTCCACGTGGCCCTCGTCGTCAAAGTAGCGCACCGAGCCCGGGACGCGGCCGCCCGTGGCCGTGAAGCCGTCGTGCCGCAGCATGAGCGTGCCGTCCGAGCACTGGATGCCGTTCTGCAAAAAGAGCGACACCTTGATGCGCGTGTCCTGGAAGAAACGGCACAGGTACTGCCGCAGCTGGTAGGAGTTGGCCGCGCTCATGCTGCCGAACGTCTGCGTGTGGCAATCACGTTGAGGGGAGGGGGAGGGCAGCACATGCACAGTAGAGCATTGATAGATAGAGAGCACACCTGGGTGCACATGATGGTGGTGTCGTCGATGAGCCGCTTGACGTCCTCCGAGTCGACGAGCTGCCGTATGTTGCGCAGGTGGTTGACCGTCACCTGCAGCAGCTCGTCCGCCGACGAGCACGAGAGCAGCTGGTACTTGAAGCCCATGCGCATGAGGTCGTAGAGCTGCGTCAAGGAGTGCGTACGGGTGATGTTTCCAGTCAGCAGACGCCACCGACACAGTAAGTCAGAGACATCGAGAGAGAGAGAGAGAGAGCACCTTGTCCATGCTGTTGCTGTTGAGGCGCATGATGGACGAGTGCGCGAGCCGGTCGAAGATCTGGCGCGTCGACAGGTTCGAGTACATGCGGTGCGGCTTGAAGAGCTCGGCCATGAACTTGGCGTTGTGCATCGTCTTGATGATGTCCTCCAACACTGCCATCGGGCCACGCAGCGTCAGCGCCCACGGCGTACGTACGAGGGGAGGGCCCTACCCCGCCCGACGGGCTCACCCTTGGCGCTCTTCTCGCGCGGGATGCTCTGCGCCTTGAGCCGCTGGTCCAGCACGTACACCATCTCGGCGCCCATGTTGATCACGAGCATCGGCATCGCCATGAGCGCGCCCGCCATCTTTGCGCGCGTCGCGGCAGCAGCAACTGCTTTAGCAAGCGCGACCTTCGACGGACCCGTCCGTGCGTCCGTCCGTCCGTTGTACGCACCGCGACGTTTCGCGGACGGATACTGATAAGGTGGTCCACACCATTTTAATGTGTTTCACACTATTATTATATCATTGTTGTGGTCCACGCCACTAGCTCAAAATTGTTGTGGCCCACACACACGCAGCGCACCCAGCATTGACTGGCCGCGGCAGCCGAGTGTCGGCAGCTCAAAGTTGCATTGTTGGCGTCCGTCGGCTCCACACCTGCCGCCGCCGAGCTCTTCCTCCCGACCGCGATGCTGCGAGCGCGGCGCCTCGTGACGCTATGGCAGCGCCAGGCCGCGGGCCGCGCCGTGTCCATCGCATCTTCCACGCCCGTGTCCGCATCCGGATCCGCGTCCGGATCCGCGTCCGGGTCTCTGCTGGCGTCGGCGGCTCCCTCGCTCTCGGTGCGGCGCCTGCGCCCCCTGCACGCGCGCATGTCGACATCCACAGCCGTGCCGCCTGCCTCCTCCTCCTCCGCCGGGTCGGTCGCGGACCAAGAAGCGGCGGAGCTGTCCGCCGCCTTGGAAGCCTGCCGCGAGAGCGGCGACTGGCGCATGGCGCTCAAACTGCTGGACGCGCTGGACCAGCGCGGACGCGTGGACGCGCGCATGTACGAGCACGCGGTGGCGGCCTGCGCGCGCATGGGCAAGGTGGACGTGCTGCCCGGGCTGCTGCAGAACATGCAGGACGACGCGCTGCAGCCGACGTCGGCGAGCATCGACTTCGTGGTGCAGGCGCTCATGGCGCGCGGGGACTGGCGCACGCTCGTGGACAATGTGAACCACGCCGTGGCGCAGCGCGTGCCGCTGTCGCCCGCCGCGTTCCAGGCGGTCATGGAGGCCTGCGGACAGGTCTCGGACGCGCGCGCGGCCATGCGGATCCTGGACTTCGCCCGCGACGTCGACGGCGAGGCGCTGACCACGGCGCACTACGCGGCCGCGATCCGCGCCGTGGGCATGAGCCACCGCGCGGACCTGGCCGTGCAGATCTTCTCGTCCATGGAGGAGGGCGCGGCCCCGCTCGAGGCCGACGCCGACGTGTTCACGCAGCTCATCCGCGCGCAGATCGTGAACCGCGCGCTGCCGCACGCGCTGCGGACGTTCGCGACGGCGGACCGGCGAGGCGTGTCCGGGGACCTGTCCGAGTCCATCTTCACGGCGACGGTGGACGCGCTGGTCAAGCGGCGGGACGACTGGCAGGCCGTGCGGCTGTTCGAGCACATGCTGGCGCTCGAGCTGCGGCCGTCGGCCTTCTGTCTCGGGCGCGCCATGGTGGCCTACACGCGCAGCAGCAAGCCGCAGCTCGCGTGGGCCGTGTGGCGCAAGCTCGAGGCGGTCGCGGACGAGCCGGTGCTCAAGGACGAGGGGGCGGCGATGGCCACGGCCAAGGCCGGCACGGAGCGCGCCGTGCCGCCCGTGGGCGCGCACCAGCTCAATACGCTCTTCAAGTTCGCCAAGCTGCTGGGCGAGCTCGTGGCGTCCAAGAACGCGACGCTGGCTGTGGCCGTGTTCGAGTGGATCCAGGCGCGCTTCCCGCTGTCGGAGATCCGCGCGTCGACCGTGGCCGTGGCCGTGCGCGCGTACGGCCGCGACGGGCGGGCGGACGCCGCCATGCAGCTCTTCGACGCGTTCGTGGCCTCGCGGAAGGCCTCTCGGCGGCCGCTGCCCCGCGACGCGGCCGTGTACGTGGCGGTCTTCAACGCGCTGTCCCGTGACGCGACGCGCGACCCGGCCGAGAACACGCGCGACGCCAAGCGCGTGTGGAACCTGATGGCGCGGCACGTGCCCGAGGTGCTGATGCCCGCGTACGCGAGCCTCGCGGGCGTGTTTGCGAGCAGCGGCGAGCTCGACTCGCTCGCGCAGGTGCTGGCGCAGGCCGGCGCGTCCACGTCGGTGGGCGGCCGCGGGCGGATCGAGGCGGTGGCGGCGCTGGAGCTCGAGGAGGAGGAGGACGCTGTCACCGATGATGACGACGATGATGATGCTGATGAAGACGAGGACGAGGATGGAGAAGTGCTGGCGGACGTGGACATTGGCGACTTGGAGCTGTCGGAGGCGGCGGGCGAGGACGGCGGCGGCGGCGGCGGCTTGTCGCGGTCGGCGAGCCGCAGCAACGACGAAATGCTGTTCAACGGCGTGATCAGCGGGTTCGCCAAGGCGCGGCGCGACCAGAGCGAGCACATTGTGACGTACCTGCGGCTGATGCGCGCGCGCGGACTGACGGTCAACGACTCGATCGTGCGCGCGAGCACGGACGCGTTCGTGCGGCACGCGCGCTGGCCGCTGGCGACGCAGCTCGCGGGCTTCGTGGACGTGTCGCGGCTGCAGAACGCCGACGTGTGCTTCGGCGACACCATCTCCAAGCTGCTGGACGCGCGCGCGTACGCGGCGGCGCGGCACTGGCTCAAGCTGGCGCACGCGAGCGGCCTGTCGCCGCCCATCCGCAACAAGATGGCGGTGCTCCAGGCGCTGCGCGAGGACGCGGCGCAGCGGGAGGCCGCGACCAACAGCAGCAACAACAACAACAGCAGGAACAGCAGCAGCAGCAATGGAAGCGGCGGCGAGTGGCGCATCGCGTACGCGCTGGCGCGCGAGACGCTGAGCTTCAAGCAGCTGGGCGCCGCGCACGTGGAGAGCGTGGCGGACGCCGTGGACGTGTGCGCCGTGGCGGGCCGCGCGGACCTGGTGCTCAAGCTGTTCCAGCAGCTGCAGGCCGCGACGGACGGCGGCGCCTCGTCTTCTTCTTCTACTACTTCTACTACTACTACTACGACGACGACGACGATGGCCGCTGCAGGCGGCGAGGGACTGGTGATCCCGCTGCGCGCGTACAAGCGCGTGGTGCTGGCGCTGCTGCGCGAGCGCGACGCGCGCGACGCCGACCAGTATGAGCAGCGAGTGCGGCAGGCGGAGCAGCTGTGCGGCGAGATGCTGCGCGTGCACGCCAAGCGACTGGACGGGGCGGCGCTGTCGCTGGCCATCTCGCTCAAGGCGACGCTGGGCGACGACGAGGACGTGCGCGCGCTGTTCGAGAGCATGGCGGCGCTGCGGCTGGCGCCCAACTCGTACGCAGAGAACGCGGCCGTGGCGGCCTACTCGCGCGCCGGCTGCGCGGCGGGCGTGCTCGGCGTGTGGACGTCGTACGCGTCGGACCCGGCGCGCCGCGCCGCCATCGACCGCAACGTGCTGCGCTCGCTGCTCAGGTCGCTGGCGCTGGCGCGCGAGGACGACGCGCTGGCGCGCACGGCCCGCGAGTTTCCCACGTGCAGCGCAGACGACGTGGTGGAGGCGCTGCTGGCGGCGCACCGCGTGGCGCGCGCCGTGGAGCTCGCGGACGTGGCGCGCATGACGGACGAGCGCTTCCGCGAGCTGCTGCTGCGCGTACTCCACAGCACGAGCAAGCGCCGGAGCCAGCACACGCGCGAGAGCGAGGAGGGCGGCGCCGGGTCCGAGGCCGACGACGAGGCCGGGGCCGCGTACGAGCCGGTGGACCCGCTGCTGGGCGCCGCGCTGCTGCTCAAGCGCGTGCGCGCCGTGGGCATCGACAAGGTGCGCGCGAGCGACGTGCTGCGCGTGGTCAAGCGGCTGCTGGCCGAAGAGCGGCTGGCCGAGGCCGAGCAGCTGCTGCGCGTGTACGTATCGGACGGGCCCGAGGGCGGAGCCGCCGAGGGCGGAGCCAACGGGAGCCCCTCGGCGGCGGCGGCGGCGGCGCGGCGGCAGCTCAAGCCGTTCCACCAGCGCGAGGTGATGGAGTCGCTGCTGTTCGTGTACGGCGAGCAGGGCCGGCTGGACGAGGTGCGCGCGCTGCTCGAGAGCAACCCGCTGGCCTTCCCGCTGACGGTGCAGCACTTTGAGGTGGCCATGGAGTACGCCGTCGACGCGTCCGTCGAGGCGTCCGCCGAGGCGTCCGGAGACGCGGGCGCCGTCGCGGCCCTGCGGCTGTTCGAGGCGCTGCGGCAGCAGTTCGTCAAGCCCAGCGGCGCCGTGTACGTGCTGGCGCTGCGCGGCTGCCGGCAGCTCGAGCGGCTGACCTCCACGGGCGCGCGGCTTGTGGACGACTGCGTGGAGCAGGGCTTCGCGCGCGCGCTGGCGCAGGAGCTGACGGCGCGCGCCGAGGCGGCGGTGCGCGAGCGGCGCGGGGCGGCGGCCGCGGAGAAGGGGCAAGGCGCCGAGGAGCGCGAGGTGGACGCGCAGGAGCTGGCCGAGGTGGTGCTGCTGAGCCGGAGGCGCGGCGTGCGGCTGCCCGCGCGGCTCGTGGCCGCGCTGGAAGAGCTGCGCGGCGAGCTGCGCGGCGACGCGCGCCACGAGGTCGCGTACCTGGCGGAGCAGCAGCGGCAGCGGCGCATCGGCCGCGCCAAGGCGAAGGGCAGAGCGGCAGTGGCGGGCGCAGAGGCCGTGGAGGCCGAGGCCGGGGCCGGCGCGAGGCGTGCCGGAGCGCCTGGCGACACGTGGGGCCACCTGTTCCTGGAGCCGATCCATGCGGACGACGAGTAGAGGGACGGGAGAGTAGAGCGGTCGGGCGGACGGGGAGAATGGGGGGAATGCACCCGCCACAGACCCAGTCTGTATGTATATAACGAGCGATACGTTTCGGTTGACCATGTTGAAGTTGATCTGATTCGTGGTCGAGTCGTGGTGTCACCTCGAATCAGACTGACGACAGTAGTCTCTCTTGCCGTCTAGTACCCGAGCGACCAGTCGACTGCGAACCGCACGCGCTTGCCCTCTAGGTAGCGGTCGAGGTTCTGGACGAACAAGGCGGCCACATCCTCAGGGAAGACCTTACCCGACACGTGAGGAGTGAGCAGCACGCGCGGGTGCTGGTACAGCATGCTCTCCTTGGGCAGTGGCTCCTGCTCGAACACGTCCAGCACCGCGAACGAAAAGGCACCCTTCTCCTCGTCCAGCTCCTCCAGCAGCACGCTCTCGGCGATGACGTCGCCGCGTCCGACGTTCATGAAGACGGGTCGACGCGCGCGGCACTTGTCGAGCGTCTCCTTGGTCAGCAGGTACCGCGTGGCGGCCGTGCTGGGTAGGACGTTGACGAGGTAGTCGCTGTTCTCCAGCACCTCGTCCAGCTGGTCGGTCACGACGTCCGCTGCGAGTTCAGTACTCTCCTCATCGTCGTCCAGCGATGGAGAAGGGCTCGCCGCCACGCGCCGCTTGAAACCAATGACGCGGTAGCCAGCAGCGCGTAGCATGCGCCCAATACCGCGCCCGATGTCCCCGAGTCCGAGGATGCCAACAGTCACGGACGGCGCCCAGCGGAAGGCCGCCATCTCCTGCCGCGCGTACTCGTCCCGTGCCTGGAACTGCTTGGCCTGCAGCATCTTGCGCTCCAGCAGCGTCAGGTACCTGTCATACCACCGTCAATTGTTGCTCGGGTTAGCTTCGCACCATCAGAAACTACGACGCATTAGCTTGCATGCATGCAGCCACCACGAGACTGGCGCACCCAAAGATGTACTGGCCGATGATGCGAGGCATGATGCCGCCGGCGCGTGAGACGGTGAACTCGGGCTTCTGGACGCCGCACCCGCTTTCCTTGTTAGAGTGCAGCTGGTTCAGGTACATCTCCACGCCCGCGTACGTCCCCTGGACCCACTTGAGGCGCTGGAGGACGCGCTGCTTGTCCGCCGGTAGGTTCTCATGCGGAGCCATGAGCACGGGGCCGCCCGAATGCGCGTCCATGACGACGATCTCGGCGCGCTCCATGACCTGCTGCTGCTCCGGCGTCAAATCCCAGACGGGGCGGCCAGGACACGCCTCGTACGGTCCTGTCATCGGGTTCTGCTTGTTGCCCACGAGCCGCGGGGTCGGCACGTCCACGACCTGCAGCGCGCCCGACCGGAAGAGCTCCCCTGCAGTCGACGGAGACGCCCCCCAGCGACGCGCGGATGCAGTCGCCCACCCGTGGGATAAAGGTGACGACCGGGATGACCCTGGCGGCCTCAGAGGGGGGCACGGGGGCCGGAGGAGAGGACGAAGCGGGCGGGCTCATAGTCGATCGTCGGTGGGGGAAATTCAGGACTGGTGAGCTCTTGAAGTGGAGATCATGGAATGAGAGCGAGATGATGACGCAATCTAATTCGCCAATCGGGAGCGTCGATTCGATTTTGCTGCCAATCAAATGATCGAATAAATTGGTACTAGCCAATCAAAAACAACATTGAATGTCACTTGAGCTGTCTATTGAACCAAATGAAAATGGCGTTTTGGTCCGCGTCGCCCAGAATAGCCCGTTTCCAGAATAGGCATGGGACCAAAAGCGACACGAGCCCTTGCCATGCAGACGCCCACACTTGCGCGTTGCTGACCCTGTCCGTGGATGCCTGTGTCCGTCTGCGATGCCCAAGAAGACCAAGGAGAAGGCCTCGGATGCTGCCAAGGCGGGTGTGGACGCGCTCTCGGGCACGCTCGAGGAGTATTTCGCCTCCCACCGCGGGTCGGGCGAGGTGTCGTCGCACTTGTTGATCGGGACGCCCAACCACGACGCCATGGCCTCGGAGCCAATGGACAGCGCGTCTCCCACCCAGTCCCTTCCCTCTGGAGTAATTGAGACACTTGAGGTGAATGCGCCGAGCCTTGGGCGCGTCCAAGAGCTGTTAGACGACAGTCAGGTTAGTGACGCCACGGCAAGTAAGGAGGAAGATGTGCAGCCGTCGGACAAGAGCAACGCGGACGACGTGAGCGTGGCGGGGCTGTCGCTCGGCGACTACATGAACGTTGCAGATGACAAGGATGAGAGCCTGAGCGTGAAGAAGAAGGCTGGAGTGGTCGCCCAAACGAAGGCCAAGCCCAAGCTCAAGACTGGCGGGGCGGTGGTGCCGGGCATGTCGCTGGACTCGTACTTGGGCGTCAGTGCGGACGGGGACTCCGGTGGGGACGAACTCAGCGACGAGGGGGACCACGAAGAGGTCAAAGCGTCGCTAGCGGCCAAGAAAAAGGCGAAGAAGACGCTGTCACCGCCGAAAGATGGCGGCAAGAAGACCAGCAAGAGCAAGCCACTCGCCGCCGGTCAGCCTCCGCCGTCAGGCGCAGACAGCGATGACAGCGCGACGCCGTTCCAACGTCACCAGAAGAAGAAGCAAGGCGCCAAGACCAAGCTTCAGCAACAACAGCAAGGCGTCGTGCTGAGCGGGAGCGGAGGCGGTGGGCCCGTGTCGAGGTCGATTCTCATGGCGGAGTCCTTGCCGAATGCGTCGGCCCACGAAGCCGCCAGGACCAACCGCAAGAAGATGAAGGCGGCGCACCAATCCCAGGCGACGCACCACCAGCTGAGTCCGAGCGCGTCACCCCTGCCGAAGCTTGCTACCTCGCCAATGGTGGTTCATACCACTGGGGCAGCCGATCACTCCCCTTTCGGCCCTCCATCCAGCATCGCCAGCGCTCACCACCACCACAGCATCAGCAGTAGCGACATCACATCGTCGACGGACAAGCTGCCTCCGCTGTAACCGGCGCGGGTAGCGACGCGCGGAGCAGCCCGCCCGCCTCTCCGTTAGCACGTGTTATCTACCGCCCTGCAGTAGTCCTTCACCGAGAAGCCGACGACGGATCAAACGGGCCCTTGGCGTCAAAGTAGGCCCGCGCGTTGTCGACCTTGTCGACGCCAATGTTGAACGCCGGGTGCGTGCGCTTGAGCAGGTTGCTCGCGTCGCCGACGACCACGGGGGCGCTCCCGCTTCCCAGCGCGCCGTGCTGCGCGATCGCGAGGCCGCTGAGGCAGTAGCACGTGTGGTAGTGGTCGCGCGGCTTGCCGGGCTTGTCGCGCAGCCCGCCCTCGACCTGCTGCCCGCACAGAAGAATGTACTTCTGCAGCTGCGCGCGGTGGCACTGGAACGGGAGCTCGCTGTCTCCCTGCTCTTCGCCGTAGCGCGCGCGGATGGCGTCAGCGAGCAGAGCCGGCAGCGCGCCCTGCCAGAAGCTGTAGCAGCCGTCGACGAGCTTGTTGGTGCGGCCCTGGTAGCCGCCCTCGAACGGCATCTGCCGGTTCGCTAGCCAGTACAGCAGCGCGTCCATGTCGCGCACCTGGTCGAGCGCGTCCAGCAGCCACAGCGTCGCCACCGCGCAGAAGGCGTAGCCACCGTGCGCTTCGTTGCCCGGCTCGCCGCCGAAGCCTCCCTCGTAGGTCTGGCACGAGACCACGTAGTCCACGACGCCGGCGGCGAGCTCCGGCGTTAGGATCCCGTACAGCCGCGCGATCGACACGACGCAGTACGTCACGCGCACATCCGCCTCGCTGTGAGGAACAGGCGTCGGCAAGGGACCGCGGCGGCAATCAGAACAATGACACGGTCGCTATCAATACTACAGTTCCGTTCGTGGCGATGGAGACGAAGACGCACCCTCCGTCGTGGGCCGTGAAGGCGCCGGTCGGCGCGTGCTTGCGAGAGAGGAAGAACCGGTAGAGCGCGTGGCGGTCGACGGCGTCGAGAGCTGCGGGCGTGCCGATGAGCGCCAGCGCCAAGCACGACGCGTAGTTGGTCGCCGTGTGCCCGAGCTGCATGGGTCCGCCGCCGAAGCCGCCCTTGTCTTTGGTGTCGAGCTCCACGCTCGAGTTCCAGCAGGCCTTGAGCGTGTCTTCAGCCAGGGGCGGACACGAGAGAGAGCGTCAGGGACACGTCGAGCTATAGCATATAACGGACACCAGACGCACCGATGGTCTGGTCGAACTTGTCTTCCGGCAGCGCGTCAAGCAGCTCGAGCGCATGCAGGATCCAATACACGATCCACGGGCGGCTACGATCACAAATCTCCAGATACTAAGCTACCCATGCTGTCAGGGCGCGCTCAGCAACTGTGACATGGCACAAGTACCTGGCGTCCAGCGAGACGAACCCCGGCGGCAGGCGCGAGAGTCCGCGTAACAGGAACTGCACATGCTTCTCGCGCATGAGCAGCGGCTAATGTCCATCCCGCGTCGTCATAGAGCGGTCAGAGATGTCCCTATAAGCTCCCTGGCCTCGTGTAATAGGGGGACGCCGCACCTGGAGCTCGGTGTTGGAGAAGCCAATGTCCTGGAGCTGCAGCTGCTGGTCCACCGGCAGCAGCTCGAGCGGGAAGAAGAAGAGCGCGCAGCTCTGCTCGCACTCCTCCTGGTCCACCAGCGTCTTGGTCGCGAGCCCGTCGCCCTTGGCACGGTAGGAGCTGATGGCCGAGAAGTCCAGCGCGTCTTCAGCGGCGGCCGCGCCCAGGGAAGAACCGTCGACGCCCATGATCTCTCGCAGTTTTGGTTTTGCGCGCTGCCAAACGTGGGGTGAGCACGAATCTCTATTTATTTGATAGACTGTTAAATATAATTTTCTAATTGTCGAATATCATTTCAACATGCCTCTACAATATAGTAATTTGCATTCATTATTCACTATTGCAGGTGATATCTTCCAGCAGACGGCATGAGTTCCATACACACATGTAGCGCACCGTGTGGAGCGTTCCAGATGTCACTTCAACCCGAGGAGCTCTTTTTGCACCGCCGCAAACACCCAATTTGCAAGTCCATGGCTATTGTTTGCCCTGGCATTAGATGCTGCTTGTCGTGGCTGATAGCTAGGCTGCAGGTGCGGCGATCGACGGAGAAGAGGACGCTTCGGTCATATACAGTAAATTGAAGCCACGAGCTAAGCGGCGACCTCACTCAAGGTCGCGGACGACAACGAGGGAGTGCAAGCGCAAAGGCAAGGACGCGGTTGACTGCCTGCTCGATTGATCACTAACGGACCTTGATAGTATAAGCCACAACGACTGCTGCCTCCTAGCGACTCTCGTACAGTTCATGCTCATCATCCGCCACGATCGCGCTCCCGTTCGCGTCCACGCTGACGAGGACCGTGCCGCACAGGCTCTCAAAGGGGACTTCGTCGAGCACGAGCCACTCGTGTCGGTAGTAGTCCCTCATCGGCAGGCGCCTGTACCGTACGTACTCCTCCACGTTGATCATCGGATGCGCCTGATAGAACGTGTAGAACGCCGACACTGTCACCGAGTCGGCCACCGTGGCTGGCTTTGTAGCCATGCGCTTGGCGAAGTTGACCGCATGCGTACGGTCGCTCCACACGGACACGAAGGGGGTCTCCGTGCGGCTGTACCAGTCCAAATGGCTGTCAACAAGCTCAAGCAGCTTCCGCCACGAGCGGCGGCCGAGCGGGCCCTTCCACGCCTTCTCGATCGGAGCACGAGCGTTCAGGCCGGCGGAATGATCGCTTTGAATGTACGTGACTCGATACATGTGGTCATGCATGCCGTCTTCGTCGCCGTAGTGCAAGAAGGGGAACGTAGCCGTCAGTCGACTCGACATGCACTCCACTTGGTGCCTTGGTGGCAAATTCGGGAATGAAGAACGGACACGGCGGAGATCTCGGAAGCTGAGGTCTCAACTCAAGCCAATCAATACTTGCCATCAGCACTCTCACCACTAGCGAGATGAGGTTCTCATCTCATCTCACTGCTGTCTCAGGCAGTCGACAGCGATCCACACATTGTCGCATTGCGCTCTTGCTCTTGCCTAGTACTTGAAGTACACCACGCACGTATGTTCCCCACGCCACAATCACCTCCTCCGCGCTGTATGTTGTAGTCTCTGGGCTTGGCCTCGCTCGTCCGCTCCTCACGACAAGCGCGTCGTCTGTAGGCATTTCATGCACTTGTACGCCTTGGCGCCGGCCGGGAGGCTCAGCAGCGTGTTGCAGTTGCGGCACCGCATCATCTCTTGGGCTGCACAACAAACAAACAAGCAGGGCGCGGCACACAATCCACTCATCCACCGTCAGAGCGTCCGCACTGCAACTACGGGGCAATCAAATCAGTCCATACAACGTACTCGTGGTGGTCGAGAGCTTCGAGATGCCCTCGCACGAGGGGCACTTGACGGCTGACGCGCCGTTCTTGACGATCAGGTGCTTGCCGCAGTGTCCGCAGCTCACGACCTTGGTGTCGCGCACGTCAATGACGGAGCGCTTGTCGGCCGCCGCGTCGCCGCTCTTGGGCGTGCTCTGCCCCGACTCGACCGAGTCCCCGCGCTCGTTCAGCGCCGGGATGGCCGTGCGGCTCGTCTTGAGGGTCGTCACCAGGTTCATGCAGTGCGGACACACGGCCTCGGCGGCGTTCACGCCCGCCGGGATCTGCAGCACCTTGTAGCAGTTGACGCACGCGACCTCGCTCTCGCCCTTGGCCGTGGGCGACGACTCGGGCGACGACGACGGAGACGCCTCGAACGAGCCGCTCTCCGCCGACTTCTTCTCCTCCATCGACCCGCGGTTGACAACGAATTCACTGCTACTCGCCGCCGCAGTTTCACTTACCGACGCCAGCGCATGCAGCGTCGTGGCCGCAGCGTCGGCCGTCTCCGTTACTGGCTGTTGGCACGACGGACACGACACCGTGAGCAGCCTGGTGCTTGGAGCGATGTGCACCGCCTGCCGGCAGTGGAAGCATCGGATCGTGTACCGGACCGCCGGCGCGTCGGCAGCGGTCGCGGAGGCCAGTGAGCTCAGCGACGCCGTGCTGCTGTTGTTCTTCCCTCGAAACAGGCTGTTCGGCTGTCGGTCGCCCGACGCGGCTGCCTCCTGGAGAGCGTCTTCCTCGCCCAGCATCGCCAGCACCTTGCGCGCGTGGCGGCGGTAGCGCTTCCACTCGGCGCCGCCCGCCAGTTGTCCCATCACCTCCAGCACGCGCGGGTACTCGACGTGCTCCAGCAGGAGACTGCGCGTCGCCATTGTCGCGCAGCAACGCGTGAGCAGTACGAGCAGGCACGACACATCGAGCGTGTCGCTCCACTCGCTCGCCTTGAAGAGCACGTGGAGTACCACGGCCAAGATCCACGAGTTGCGCAAGGCAGGCTGCTGGCTGGTAGACTCGGACGCGGACGCAGATGGGGACGCCACGAGCGCCAGCTCCAGCAGCGCGACGATGCACTCCAGAGAGTACTCGTCCGCCTTCAAGCACCGCAGCCCCTGCGTCTTCAGCGCCGCCTCGACAGTCTCCAGCTCGGACGAGTCAAGCGTGCGGATCGCGCGAGGGTTCTCGAAGAACAGCACCAGCCCCTCGCACGCGCCTATAAAGACCTCGCGGGACTTGTGGCCATCGACGAACGCAGTTAGCGTCCGCGTAAACACCCGTCCCACTCGGGCCAGGCACGTGGGATCGACCAATTCGTACTCCGAGACGACCAGCGCTTCAAGGAACGGCAATCCTCTAGAAAAGACGCGGCAGAAGGCGCCGACGACCTCGGGCGACGGTGGCGGCGCGTCGTCTTCAAACACGGACGGGAACCACTCCATCAACGCCATGATGGGCTGCCAGAGTCCCGGGAGGAGCAGGATCTGCTCTCGGTACGAGAACCGCCGCGCGAGGTCGAGCACGAGCGTCGCGAGGCGGCACACGAGCTCCAGGCTCTTCCCGCCTTCCGACTCGACCAACAGTTGGGTCAAGTCTTGCGCGTCGCCTTCGCTCCCCATGACGCGTGCAAACGCCTGCTCCAGGTTGGCGAGGACGCCGTCCGTGTCCATCAGCGCTGCCTTGCCTGATGCGCCGCACTCGGCGATCGCCGTCATGGTGTCCAGCATGTCGGTGATGTCGTCCACGCTCTCGGCCGCACCACTCTCGCTGGGAGGGAACTCGAGCATAATGTCGATCACGTTGAGCGACACGAGCTTCGGGATGTCGTCGATGCACAGCGCCTTGAGGAGCGACCGTGCCGCGTCCGCGATGGCCTTGGACGCGGGCTGCGTGGCCGCCGCTTGCTTGTGCAGCTTGAAGAGCACGACCACCTTCTCCATGGCGCCCTTCTTGACGGCCTTGGCCCGCAGTGCCGGCCACGCGACGGCCAGAGTCAGGAACCGAACCATACTCATACTGAACGCGTGGTCGAGGTAGCTCGCCGTCGGTTGTTCGTCGTTGTCTTCCGCTTTCGTCTCCTCCAGCGGCCCCGGCGGACTCCCAATCAGCGACAGGAAGAGCTCGGACACCTCGGCAAGCGTCCGTATGCACTCCTTCGTGAGCCCCGCGAAGTCAGTCAGCTCCAGCATGCCGACGAGCAACGAGCAGCGCTTGAGCATCCCGTCCGCATTGACCGCCACGTCGCCATCAAGCAGCTGCAGTCCGAGCTCGAGGATGAAGGCCGCGTCGCGCTGCACCGCCGACGACTGCAGCTGCTGGAAGAACTTGAGCTTCCGCGCGGGGTCCGTGATGCCGTCATACAGAATGTTGACGGCGTTCTCCTGGTGGCGCTCCGTGCCCTTCTGGATCCAATACACGAGCGACACGGCGCCGTCCACTGCGATCTTGTCCATCTGCTCGGCGGTGAAGGTCTGACCGTTCTTGAGCAGCAGCGAGAGCGCAAGCACTCCGACAACCGACGTCCGAGGGTCGAAGTCGACCAAGAAGGAGATGAGCAGCGTCACCAGCGTGTTCTTCTCCACGACCGACAGCCCCGTCTCCTCGTTCTCGAGGATCTCCGGGTGTGAGAACACCATGTCGACGAGCTTGCGCACCGCCGTGACCTGCACGGATGGGCGCTTGGCCCCCGCCAAGACTTGGAACACGAGTTGTACGTTCACCGTCTCGATCAGGTCGATCCAGAGCGGGCACGTGGCAAAGTCCGTCTCGACCAAGTGCAGGACGATCTCCTCGGCCGTGCTCGCGACCTCCTCCACCGGCGACAAGATGTTGCCAAGGATAATGCGCGGCAGCACGTCGCGGTGGTCGTACAGCGTCTTGCGGAACTCGAGCGGGTCGCTCGACAGGTGCACGAGGATCGTGCCAATCTGCTGCGCAATCTCCTGGCGCGCACGGTCGGCGTCCGCGAACGTCTGCGTCGTCACCTCGTACATGTTGACCAGCGGCGTCAACGCAGGGCCGGCCTCCAAGATGAGGAGGCGGATGCGCCGCGTCTGCGTCAACGCGTCAAGGAGCGTCAGCGCGCTAACGACGACGTAGTCGCTCGCATCCTCCTTGAGGAACTCGAGGAGCAAAATGTGGACGCGCGCGCTGATGACGAGGTTGACCATGCCCTCGTTCGTCGTGTCGGCAACGATGGCGGTCAGCACCGCGAAGGAGTCGTCAAAGACTGGCTCGTTGCCAAGTTCGGCCGCCGCAGTACTCGACTGCTCGACACCGTTCATCAGCGCCTCCATGAACTTGACCCCCATCGTCGTTGACTCGACAAGAAGCGAGAAGAACTTGATCTTCCACGATTCGTGGCTGATAATGAGGCGAACGATGCCAATACCGAGCGACAAGCGACTTGGCTGCGACACAATGTACTCGGTCACGACCGACACGAGGTTCGACACTTGGTCGCCCACGAGCGCGTCAACTTGGGTCGCAGACGAGCTCAAGACGAGGTACAGCAGCTGTACGATCGCCTTGTTGACTGCCAGCTCTGAGGACGACAGGGCGTCCGCCGGCGTGTCCATCGAGCGCCGCATGCCCATCCAAAACGCGCGCAGCATCTCCTGGTCGAGCATACGCGCGACGAGCTCTTCTCCGCCATCGATCGCGCAGCGGATGCACTTGATCGCGTTCACGCGCATCTCTACATCCCCAAGGGTGGTCGCGATCGACATGATCGACGGGAAATACGCGAGTCCGACGACGCGCTCCTTGAGCTTCAGCACGAGGTCCGCGTGTTCCGGGCTTGATGGGTCGTCGAGCGGGTCCATCAGCGCGCTAACCGACTTGACGCCGGTCAACCCTGCAATAACCTCCAAGCTCTTGGCTTTGAGCGAAGAAACACGGCCAGATGCCAAGAGGAACAGCGTGTCAAGGACGCCGACAGAGATGCAGCGGCCGTTGGTGAGCAGGGCTTGGAAGTAGCGCAGCGCCGACAAGCGGTTCTCGTCCGGCGGCGTCTGCAGCATCCGGTGAAAGAAGTCGGACGCGTTTCGATCGTACAGCTCGTCGAAGATGGCCGGGTTGAACTCGCACAGGTTCATGAGCGTCTGCGCACATAGCGGGACAAGCGGCTGCTTCCGCGGCGACAGCAGGAACGCCGAGAGCGTGCGCACGCAGCCGCGAGAGCAAATGTAGTCGGCGTACGCCGCCGACTCTGCGCTGAAGCTCTTGACGATGCTCAGCAGCTTCTCTTGGAAGCGGATCTCGCCGACGAAATGGTCTTCCCCGACCACGCATGCATTCAGCTTCTTGAGCACCAGCTCGAACGCATCGAGGTCAAAGATGGCGCGCAGCAAGTCCGAGTGCGCGTCGCCCGAGTCCTCCGGCTTGTCCACATCAGCAACCTCCGGCGCGGTGGAGCACAAGCCATGGAGGATCTCGGACGCGATCGTGTAGTCGTCGTCACTGTCGAGCATCAGCATGAGCTCCTTGATGAACGCCGTCTCGCCGGCCATAATCGCCACAAGAGACGGCTCGTGCGCCACCTTGGTGAGCACTCGCGACGCGAGATCGCGGTTCGACTGGTTCCCGTTCTGCAGCACCGACACGAATGACCGGATGCTGCTCGCAGGGATCTGCGTAACGGCTCGCTTGGACTGAGGAAAGCCGAGCCCGGTGTCGAACACGTATATGCACTCCCAAATGGTCTGCAGGATGGCTTCGATCGCAGCATCGTGGGCCTCGTCGCGGGGGTAGCCGTTGTGGTAGCCGGAAGACGCTCCTCCCCTGAAAGACGACTCCATTTCAATAAAGTCCCCGAGCAAGCCGCACAAGTGCGAGACGCCGTTGTTCGCCGTCAGGTCCGCAATGTTCTCGGGGTTGTTGCGCACGAACCGACTGAGGCACCGCGCCGCCTCGACGCGCGTCTCCAGCGCCGCCGACGAGTCGGTGGCCAAAAGCTCCAGCAGTCGAGCCGCCCCACCTGCACGGCGTAATGCGTTTTGGCAGGCTGTCGACCGGCAGATGTGGAACACGACGCGCAGTGCCTTGCGCTCGACCTCTGGGCGCATGGACTTGCCCTCCCGCAGGTTGAGAACGCGACTCCCCATCAACTTGACAAGCTGGACACACGCCCCCGACTGCGCGAAAGCTTCTCCGGCTGGGCGCTCGTTCCCGGCGCTGTTCTCCAAGGCGATCAGGTTGGCGATCATCTCAAGCGCCGCGATCTGCATCGCCTCCACGTCGGTCATAAGCAGCTCGCAGAACGAAGCGACACCCCCGGCCGCGTCGATGTCGTTCAGCTGAGCGATGCGATGCAATCCCAACGAGTTGTCCCGCTGAGGCTCCTCGTCCCGTCCAGACCGGAGCACCATCGCCAACTGCTCCAATTGCTCCACTTTCTGTTCATCCAAGCACGCCGTGAGGTTAGCAAACGATGAACGAGCGATGCTATTGTAGACCAGTCCTCGTCATCGTACCTTGTCAACCTTCCCGTTGGGGTCGTCGAGTAGCCTGCGCAGCCCCACAATGCTGTAGAACTCGCCAGCATTGACATTGCGGAAGCAGCGCCGACATACGGGCTGCTTGTGCTTGTATTCAGGCTCTTCGATCGGCAGCTGCACCTTGTTGGCAGTGCACTCAGAGCAGTAGACAACACCGCACAGACGGCAATTGTGCTGTCATTTTGAGCCCACACAGTCAATCAACGCGCACGGATGAGCTGTTAGAGTTCACGAGTCGAGGTGTGTGCCTGACAGCATCACACCACTACGTACCCGGCGACGAAACGCGCCAAACTGCTTTCCGCACTGACGACACATGGGCGAGTCCTCGCGCGCCAACAGGGGCGCAAAGGGACGACGCACCACGATTTGCACATCGCTGGTGTTTTCCAGCGCGCTGGGCTCCTTGTTCTCGCGTCCAAAGTCGCTCGGCTTCTTGAACAGCGACCCAGCGCGTTCCGCATCCGTCGGCCGTCTCCGCTGCGGGGGCATGGACCCAGCGTCGGCGTCGAATGCTGCTGCATCGTCACGGCCGTCGCCGCCGTCTGCTACCTCCTCCGTGTCGTTGAACCAGTCGTCCGCGCCCTCCGGAAGCGGCGCCGACGAGTGGGACGTCGCGAACGGATCCTTGTGCACGACTGGCTTGTTGTCCCCGTTCCGCTTGCGGAACTTTTGAATGAGCGCGCGCGTGTCCAGTTCACGCGGGTCAATCGTCCTCTCTCGAGGGTCAATCGTCATTTCTCGAGGGTCAATCGTCATTTCTCGAGGGTCAATCGTCATTTCTCGAGGGTCAATCGTCAT
>JAADXZ010000434.1:0-21764 GCA_023338055.1 Phytopythium mirpurense | reverse complement strand
CCCCCCCACACACACACACATCCGAGAAGCCTCGAGCTTCGAGCAGGCGCTGGCTACTCTATACTAAACAACATATCCATCCATCCGCATCATCCATAACGGATGCACTGACCGAGTAGGTGCAGTGCGCGAGTAGGTCCGTGTCTTTGTGCTGCGCGTCCGACCGGCCAACGCAGTGCCGGTCGTCGCGGCGACCGCCACCGCCTGTCGCCAAGACCAGCCGACATGACGACGGCGACTCATCGCCGACTCACCGACCGCTCAGCGCCGCATTTCCACTCACCGAGCCGAGCCGAGCGCCAATTTACCGTCAACTCGACGTTCACTATAAGGAGCCAGCGCCAGCGCACAAAAGCTGCGGCAATGAGACACACGCGTAGCAACTGCCGCGACAGTGCGCAACACGTCGCCAACAATACACGAGCATGCGCTTACCGAGAGTGAACGGACGTGGCATCTGTGCCGTGCACGCAGCCACCCATCCGCAGCCGCCAGGACTCCTGGGGGCAGCAGCACAACCACCGACCACCGCCCGAGCCGGCGCGTCGCGAGGAGCCGATTCTCGCGCCGCTCGCTCCTGCTCGAGCCTCGACGCCGACCCGCTGCTTGGCCTCCTCTTCCGCGTTCTTCCCGTTTGGAATTTGGAATCTGGAATGCGACACGAGAGGAGAAGAGGAACCGCTGCCACCGCCGCTTGAAGTTTAGTGTATCATTGATACAGTACAGAAACAGTACAACAACTGCAAAGTTCAACATGGGTTCGGTGCCCTCCTTCTTCAACAAGTTCTTGCCCTTCTTCAACTTTCAACTGCAGTACTGTACGTTCTTGAGGACGTTCCGTTCCGGTTCCGTATCATACTCCATGCACTGCTTACATTACCGCAGCTCAGTCAGCGCTTTGAAAGCCGCCTTCTCTGCCATTGGCACCGCCACTTCGGAGCCTATGGCTTGCGGGGAAGATCGCCACGCACGAGTGACTCAGTGACCTCTACAGACTTTAGAGTACTGTAGTGTAAAACCACAGTGGGCAATCTTTTAGTTCAACTTCAACGTACACCCCTCCGCCGAGCCTGTGGATCTCCGTCGTCCACTTCAACCAGCTCGTGGAGGGATGATCCGTTTCCCAGCTTTACCTTATTTAAGATAGTGCGGGAGGGGCGACCCCGTCGCGACGACGTACCTACGGTACTCGCGGCCGATATATGAGCCCGCCAGTTGAACTTCCGTGGCCGCCACCCCTGTCAAACTCGATGACGATGGGGCTGCCGTTGGTCGGTCGGCCGGCGGCGAGGACGGCGGGGGCGAAGCGCACGGCCCGCCGCTCCGCGTGGGGCTGGCGGGTGGCAGCGGTGGCTTGTGCCGGCGCTGGGCGGTCGACGAGCCCCGGTGGCAGTGGCCGTGGGCGGCCGGTGGCGTCGGCGCCGGCTCGCGGCCATCCGCCTCGTCCGCCGCCTGCTGCTCGAGCCGCCGCAGCGGCCACCAGTGCCGCTGCGGGATGTACCAGGCGCCGTACGGGGCGCGTATGGCTCGTGGCGCCGGCGCTGCGGCATCCGGCGGGCGTGGGGAGCTGCTGGCCTTGAGCTCCGCGGACGGGTCGAGGCGGCGCGGCAGGTCAGCGGCGAGCCTGGAGGCCGCCGACTGCTGCCAGACGAACTGCAGCTCGCGCTCGGCGCCCGCGTCGTGGCTCTTCCACTTCTGGCGCGGCGGCGCGGCCACGGACCTCCCGAGCGCGGCCTGGTCCTGGCTCCTGTCGGCATCCGGCGGCGCCACCTCCTCCTCCTCCTCCTCCTCCTCTTCCGCGTCGTCAGCGACCCGTCCGCGCGAGTCGGCGATGACCCCGAGCGTCGACCGCTTGCGCTGGGGCAGGAGGCTCACGCCGCCGTCGGACGCCTTGAGCGTGTCGAGCAGCACCGACGAGCGCTTTCGACGCTCGTGCGACGGCGACTTCGCGCCCTCCGGAAGCGGCGGAGACGCGCGCGGCTGCGCCAGCAGTCCCTGCATCTCGGCCATGATCCGGTCCAGCGCGACCTGCCGCTGCGTCTCCCCCGTCAGCCCGTCGAGCACGCGCGAGGACTCGGTCGCCTCGCGCTGGCGCTGATACGTCGCGGGCGAGGCCGCCTCGGGTCGGGCCCCGTAGTAGTAGTAGTAGTCGACGCCTGCGCTTCCTATCGGAGGCGAGCGCCCGCCATCAGCTCGCCGTGGGCGCCCGGCAGGACAGGCAGCACTCCGCGGCGCCAAGAACCGCCACTGGACCTCCACGCAGGCGTGACTTCCTGCCGACCCCGGAGCCGTGCCGCGCCTGTTGCGCCGGAGCGAGCTCTCGTGCCGCCGCGGCAACGCGCTGGCGTGGCTCATTCGCGTACAGTCGGCGGCGCTTGGAATGTCCTTCGGGGCTGGGTCACTGGGAGATCAAAGCTGGGTCTATATAAGCAGCGATCTATAATTACCGACCAAGCGAGGCTGGTGCACGTGGAGAATTGACGACACGGCCTTGAACGCGGCCGTCACAGCAGCTACAGAGCCTTCGAGTGGGCAGACGACAAGGAGCGAGCGCCCATCGCCTGCAATGGCGTCGACAGCCAAAGGCGACCTGCTCGACGCTTTGGTACGTGGAGTTGCTCGAGGCACCGCCACGTTCGCTTCGATCGATCTAACGTGCGTGTTCTGCCTTGATGTCTACTCCCCCAACAATACAGATATCCCAGTCGGTGAATCTGCACCAGGGCCGACCAGGGAGATACGCCCAATCGGCCTCTGCTCAGACCAAGACCGCAGTGTTTGACGACCATCGCCCCAGCACGGCGGCCGTACCGTCGCCTTCCGCAAACCAGAGCGAGAGGCGCAGGCGGCAGTCACCAGCCAGTGTCAAGCAGGGCGACCGTGAGTCGCTAGTCGACGACGGCATTGAGGGCTGGGGCGACTTTGACGCGGATCAGCTCCTGGCTGAGCCCGAGGACAACAACAAGGACAGCAGCAGCAGCAGCAAGCGCAAAGGTGGTAGCGGTGGGCTGCGGCTAGACGCGTACCTGAAGGCGATGGGCAACGCGCGGCCGTTGTCGCGGCGAGACAAGTCCAGGCGGGAGAGGCAGAATGCTCGCTACTCGGCGCCGTCCACGATGGTGTCCTTGCTGGAGCCCGACCAGCGAGACGAGGAGCCCGCGCGGTCCCGAACCGCCCATAATCAACTGGACATCGGCTCGTGGCGCCCGACCACGGCGGTCCTCCGCCAGCGCCAGCTGGAAGCGATCGAGTTCGACTTGCCGGTCGACAAGACGGCAGCGCATGTGCGAAAGCGGATGGCCCTCGTGAGCGGCCAGCGCCGCCGACAGACCAGCACCACGCAGCAACCGGCCGACCTCACCGACCTGTGCCTGCCACTGGTCACCCAGTCGCTGTCTGTGGTGAATGCACCAGAAGACAGCTCCAAGCCGACGCTTGATACGCACGACCCGACCGAGGAGCTGGCGCCGAGCGTTGTGCGCGATCGCCTCTTGGCGCTGTGGGCGGCCATGGCGCTGTCTTTCGACCCGGCGGACCCGGCAACTCCCGTCCACCAGCAGACGCGGTCAACGTTCGAGTGCAGCATGACGGTGCTCAAGCTGTGCAAGTCGGTAGGTATCGATACCTCTCTCGCACCCGCGAGCCGCACGTCGATGGCCTTCTGGCGGCGCTCGAGCCGAGCCAGAGAGCAGAGCGTGGGCTTTGACGAGTTCCTCGAGTTCGTGGCCCAGAGCATCCTCCATCCCGCGCTCCGCCACTTCAAGCTAGACCGCTCCGCCGACGAGTACACGTCCACTATCGACTCGATCGTGGACAATTTGATCGAGGAGCCTGATGCGTCGGCGGTCGAGACCGCCGTCAAAGGGGACTTGACGAAGAAGGTCAAGGAACTCGGAGACGTCCACCCGCTGCTGCCGCTTTGGAAGGCGGGCATCGCGAGCGGCAACGCCATCACAACTCGACGCCCTCCAGAGTACCAGACGCGCGGAGACGCTGCTAGCAGTGGACCTCGCCTTCAAGAAGCGGCGACGCAGCAGCCACGGGACCACGATGAGAATGACCCGGAGGCCGCTCCCACTCCTATTTCTATCGCTAGTGGCCAGACTCGTGTCGTACAGCGCGCGGCCCCGGGGCAGTCGATTGACGAGGCGAAGGACGCACACGGACTCAGCATCCAGCGGGTGGTGCAGCTGCGCAGCTCGTGGAAGCGCAAGCCTGCGCTGAATAATGAGCAAGCGCGGGCAGTCAACGCCGTTGCCGCACTGTCTTCGACTGTGCTGGAGCTTGAGAGGGATGATCTAGAGGCAAAACGAGTCGGCAGGGTACTCGAGACGACTCGCGCGCCAGACGTCGACGCCAGTGGTCTACAGATTGGGCCGTCGCCGTCTCAGCTACCGCCAGTCGCGGCTTCCTGTGCCACGGACAACAACAGCCACGCAGACCAAGGCTCGGCCTCTCCAGCCAAGGAAGAGCCCGAGACGCCCGTGCTGCTGTGCAGCGCGTGCTTGCTGGCGACGGCGCTGCTGTGGTGCGCGCCCTGCTTTTCGGTGCTGTGCGAGTCGTGCTGGCAGGAGATCCACCACTCGACCGTGGACCTCCCACACGTCGGCGACGGGCCCTTGGGCGCCGCAGACTCCCCATTCTGCCCTACTGTCCGGCCACTACGGTCGCGAAGCGATAGCAGCCCCGACGCGCCGTCGGTCCCGATGGTGTACTTGCCCACCAAAGCGACAAGTCCCGTTCGGAACCCGATCCGAGGGGGCGGAGGCGTGGGCGATGCGTTCAAGCGACGAGCTGTCGCCGACGACGACATCGACCCTCCGACGGTCGCGGGAGACGTGGGGCTTGTCTCGCATGCCATCTTGCCGGCGGTCCTCCCTCCCACCAAGCCGAGCGGCAGAGCCAAGCTCCGGCGCAGCCAGAGCGTCGACGAGGGCGTCTCCTTGGCCGACCTGACCAAGTCGCTCATGCTGGGCGCTAGGCCTCGGCAAGGCGGCCACCGCCGATGGCCGCCGGGCTCGGACTCGGCGTCGTCGGCGTCGCAGCTGCCGTCCAGCGCGTCGCCATCGCCCTGGTCGACGGCGTCGCCGTGCGCTTCATCGACCACTGAGCCGCCACGGCCCGAACGCAGGTCGCTCCCGGGCAAGCAGCGGCTTCGTCCAACGCTACGCTCGTCCCCTGTGGTGCTCGACGCAAGCCAACTACTCCCGAGCAACGTCCCGCGCTAGAGAGCACACGCTGCGGCGTGCCTCGTCCTCATTGCTTCCCTCCCCTGCCTTCTACGCTTGCCTCCGCAGCGCTATCTCTCGCTCTACCGTACGATCATCGCAAGTCCTGGCCGTGGATCCAGAACGTCAAGTAGTACAGTTCGGACGCGCCGCTCGGCACGGGCGTGATCTCGTTCAGCACGCGGCGGCTCTGGAAGGCGACGAGGCGGTCCGCGCGCGGTCGCACGCGCTTGACTGGCGCGTCCGCGTCCAGGCCTGCGCGCAGCACGAACGCGGCTGGCTCGGCCTCCTCGCCCGCCTCGGCCTCGTGGCCGTTGAAGCAGAAGACGCACGTGAGCTTGAAGCCGTTGTCCTTGTCGCCGGCGCCGCAGTCGAGCCGCAGCGGCTGGTGCTCCCCCGGCGCGAGCGCGTGGAGCGCCGTGCAGTGCGCGAACTGCGCGCACAACCGCGCGCGCGCCGGCCGCTTGCGGTTCATCTCGAACGGCAGCGCGTGCATCTTGTCGACCAGCTCGGCGAGCGCCGGGAACTCGTCCGCGCACTCGCTCGGCTCGATGAAGCGGAGCCGGCCCGTGCGCTCCCTCGCCGCGCCGCCGTTCAGCCGGACGTCGGCGCTCGTGACGGCCGGGAGCAGCGGCGTCTTCTTGGCCAGGCGGCGCACGTCGTTGAGCAGCAGCGGCGCCCACTCGTCCCCCATGAAGTCGTCCAGCATGGCCACGCCGCCGCCTTGAGGGCCCAGGAGCGCGTCCAGGAAGGCGTCGTCGAGCTGGTCCCACGTGGCCATGTCGGCGCTCGGGTCGGCGAGCGTGCGGTCGTCGTTGGCGAGCGTCGCGTGCTTCCTGTAGTTGACGCGGTGCACCATGGCGAGCACCTCGCGGCCGAAGGCCTCCTGCAGCACCTGCGGCAGCAGCAGGCGCTCCATGGCGGCGTCCATGGCCTCTCCCTGCTCAGCGCCGCGCCGCTTGACGTTGGCCAGCACGCTCTCGGCCTTGGCCTGCACGCGCGGCATGAGTGCCTCGAGCTCGCGCGCGTACCACGGGTCCTCGAGCAGCGCCTGCAGGTTGCGCGGCGCGTGGCGCAGTTGCTCAGGCGGGATGCCCGGGTACACGAGTCGCTGGAACTCGCGCTCGCGCAGCAGCTTGGCGAACACGCCGTCGTCCAGCACCACGTTCTCCCCACGGCCGTTGACGCCGCGCGGGTTGCATCCGTCCTTGAGCCGGCGCAGCATCGAGCGCCACCCCGACCGGCCCTCGTCCAGGTCGCCCTGGTTGTCGTCGCCGTCCGTGTAGATGCCGCGCGCAGTCGAGAGGAAGCCCTTCTTGACGGCGCGCGCCTTGGCCGCGGCCCCTCCGCCTCGCAAGGCCGCGAGCTTGGCCGCCGCCTTCTTGCCGTCCGCCGACTCGCGCGGCACGAGCTGCGCCAGCCGCTCGAAGCTCGCGACCGCCCCCGCCGTGTCCCCCAGCGCCTCGCACGCCGCCGCCTTGCGCCAGAACGCCTGCGCGCAACCAGCAGCGCCCGTCAGACCGTCCGTCAGTCGCCGAGCCGGGTCAAGGAGCCGAGCGCCGACGCCGTCGGAGCGCGCCGCCGGACCTTGGGCCACGTCGGGGCGACCTGCGCGGCGCGCTCGGCGTCCCGGAGCGCACCGCGCGCGTCCTGGAGCTGCAGCAGCGCGGCCGAGCGATTCCCGAGCGCGAGCTGCCACAAGAGACCGAGAGGCGGGCGTCAGCTCCAAACAAAACCCGCCGGTGCTGGGGCGACCAAGCGCCCCCGATGGCGCACGCACGTGGTCGTCCGGCGCGGCGGACAGCGCGCACGAGTACAGCGCGCGCGCAGCCTCAAAGTCCCGTCGCTGGAACGCTGCGTTGCCCTCGCGCCGCAGCGCCTCTGGCGGTCCACATGGCGCAGTGTTTGTTAGACGCATGGTCGGCGTGCGGGGGACGCCACGAGCGTTCATTGGCGCAGGAGGGGCTGTAGAGCGCTCCAATGGCTCCCTACCGGCGTCCAGAGACGCGTCCGCAGTGTCGAACGATCCGTCCACGCCCACTTCGACCACCTGCGCGTCCTCTCGCGCCATCGTTGGCCGTCTTGCGAGCAAGAGTGGCGGCGCGTCGGGTGGCAGCTTCTTGGAGCATGATGGGACTACAGTACTACACCGCTACTGTATGCGAAAGATTTCAACGGTCACCAAATAATTGATTGCTATAATATAATTTAAACCAATTATTTGTGATCCCTTTCCTATGAAACATTTGTTTTACACGGTCTTTCTATTTGTCGGAGTCGGAGTGCCAAGACGTGCGAATATTGGAGCGTTCCTGAAAATCAAAATGAGTCGCATCATTTTAAATGCATAGAAAAACCATTTATGCGCTTCCTCATTTTGTGCACTCCATGGAATATCCATTTTCCAAACAGCAGACACAAAACAATCACCAGCCCTCCCACACATCCGGAAATGCTACTACCAGCGATTTTGATCACTCTTCTGCTCCGTCGACGCCGCGATCGCCGCCGACAAGCACGCCGACATATTGGGACGCTAACCGCGGCAGAGCGTCGCCGCAGACGCCGGCGTATACCCCGCATCGCGCTGCTCGCTCCCAGCATGTCGCCATTTGCGTGGCTGTTCGGGTCCGTCTGCGATCAATCTCTGATCACGCTCACTGGCCTCGACCACGCAGCGTTTCGTGAGCTTCTCTGCCTGTACGAGGCTGCCTACGAGCTCTACACGCCGTACACAGCTAGTGGAAAGATCCAGCGCGTTTCGAGTACGCGTCGTGGGCGCCCCAGATCGATGGACTCCAAGCACAGTTTGGGCCTGGTGCTAACTTGGACGCGAACGCGAGGCTCAGAAGCGATTCTATGCTTGATTTTTGGGGGTCACGTCGTCGGTGTGCTCATTGTTCATCCGCTTCGGTCGACACCTTCTTCTATACCTACTTGCGCGCGATCCTCGGGCTACCATTCGACTGCCAAATGAACAGCAAACTCGCCAGTACCAGGACTTCATTGCTGCACGCCACCCAATGCTCAAGAGCGTGTTTGCGGTCGCCGACGGGCTCAAGCTTTACCTTGAACAGAGCTCCGAGTATGTCCTCGAGAACATGTTCTACAATGGATGGCAACACGACCACTACGTGAGCAACGTGCTCGTCTTCGCCCCCGACGGAACGATCATTGCTTGCGCCCTCAACGCACCAGGGGCAATGCATGACTCTCAGATTGCGGACTGGGGAGATGTATACGACAAGTTGGAACAAGCCTACAACTCCTATGGTGCCCGGTGCGTCGTGGACTCGGCTTTTTCTACTGGAGACTACCCCTTCCTGATCAAGTCTGGCCAGGACATCTTGGGCCAGTCAAATTCCGCGGCTGAGGTGGTGTTTTATCGACAAGCGACCTCTCTCCGTCAGGCCGCGGAATGGGGCATGCGGGCCATTCACAGCTCGTTTCCTCGGCTGTCAGACCGACTTATATTTGAGCGTCGTGGCGAGCGCAAAATCATTCTTCAGTGTATCGCGCTACTGTACAATTACAGAGCGAGGCAGGTTGGTATTAACCAGATCAAAACGGTCTACATGGCCGGACTCAATCGAGACTGCGAACGTCTATCTGATTAATAAACGGTCAATCTTGCCCAGAGCTACTTTTCATGAACGCCATCATCATCATCTCGATCATCTTTTGACTCTGCGCCATCATGGCCAAGACGATCGCCGTGCGCTCTCGCTCGGCTGCTCGATCCTCCTCACGTCGCCTACGCTCCTCCTCACGCTCACGTCGCTCCGCCCGCTCCCGCTCATCTCGTTGTAGTGCCTGCAGCAGAGAGACTCTCAAAATCGAGATGGGATCATCCTCACTTGGCGCTGGAGCAGATCCCCGTCGTAGCACGAGCGGCCTAGGAGGAGGGAGAGGCTTGTTGGAAGCACCGCCAGCTTCCACTTTTAAGGCGTTGGAATGGCTGGGAGTGCTGCCCGAATGACTTCCATCACTGTCGTTCTCGCCACCTTCGCTCTCGAATAGGGCGCCCGTGTCGATATCGTCACCGTCGCCAATATCGCAACGCTCAGTCATCGCTCTGCGGATCTGCTTGGCGAGCTCGACGTCAGGCGGAAGAGCAGGATCACCAGTACCAGAATTCTTCCTGTAGAGCTTGGCGAACTTTCGCCTAAGTGAGTCGGTAGTGCGGTCCACGCCCGGGAATCGTTGGTTGTGCATGCGCGTCACTTGCTCCCACTCGTCCTTCGCCAGGGGCAGTCTGTCCGACAAAAGCTGTAGCAGACCATCTAACTCCACTTGCGTGAAGCCAGCTCCCCGCGGCGCGTACACTTTCACCACTTTCTTCTTCTTGTTTGGACGTTTGGGTGGCTGTTGGGGCTTTCGTTTCTTCGGGCCGCTTGCGAGTTCGTGCTCCGGCTGAGGGGGCTCCAAATCCGCCAACGTGTCGGAGGAGGCAGGGGCTCGAACAGGAACAGCGCTGTCGTCGAGAGAGCCGAGCAGCTCTAGCTCACTGAGCTCACGCGCGTCCACTTGGATCGGATCCGCAGTCTCGTCCATCGGTTCCGTTGTGTGCTACAACCCTGGTTCCTGGTTTAAAATGCCTAAAACTCGGTGACGCGTGTCTATACCGCATGGAACCGCCCTTGAGCCTCTGTCTGCAGAGGATAGCCCTTCGACCTGTGATCTTATTTTGAATGTTATCATTTTCGTGTGGTGTCCTGGCTTTGCAATCAGTCGCATTTTTCTTGTCTGCTTTGAGGGACATCAAAATGGGAAATGGATTTTCAGGAACGCTCCAGTATTAGGTACAGTACAGCTGACAACGCATCCAATCTGCTGCAATATGGGTACACACTGCTCGCATTCCGGCACAATTGTGCTCTGCCCGCCTGGGGCGGTAGAGTAACTGGGGTACCCAGCGGGGGAAGGTCGGAGTTATGAGTAGACTGGAAAAAGTTGCGTGAAGGTTTGTACATAGTGAGAGAAAGAGATAAATGCGACAAGGATATGCTGCAACTTTACTTTTATTTGTTATCATCGCCTGTGCGACGGTTGATGGTTTGATGTATTTTTGGTTTGGAGCGCGCTCACGACGCAGCTCGAGCGTTTGCGCACGCGCGCAGCGCAGAAGGAGGAAGTGTTCACCACGGTCAGCCAGTTTGGCGAGTTCGTTGACCGACAGCGTTCCTGCCGCAATGCGTCGTGCTCGATCCGCATGTGCTTTCTTCGTGGAGAGCCGTTCGTGGCAGGACAAGGTATGGTTGTTTGGAGTCGTTTGAGTTGCATCGAAGTGGTGGTAGGTCCGAGGTATTAAATTGGATTGTGTTGAATGCTATAGGTCCAACGCGCGCGAATGGAACTCATCTCGAGTTCATTGACGCGCTCTCAGCCGAGTGCTTTGACGAGTGCCGCGAACTGATTAGCGCGCTGCCGGTCGCGGCCGCTGCTGAAGAAATTTGCAGACTGACCGTGTGGCGGGAGATCGACATGGATTTGCTTACACCTGGTACGGTTGCGCGATCTTCAATGAGAGTGTTTGGTGTGTTTTCATCGCAACTTGTTGATGCAATTCAATGACAGGTTCCGTGTATGAGATCCGCCACGTTCGCAACCTTGGGCGGTTCAATACTGTCGCTCAGAGTGTGGTGAGCGCGACGCAGTTAGCGAGTGACCTCGGAACTCCTGACTTGAGCAGCGGTGCGCTTGCGTCAGTTGCGACGAAGGGTAGTGAGTCAGCTTGTGGTGGCAGCAATCATTCGGCTCGCCGGCGAAGTCATCGTCAAGTATTGGCAGTGGTGTCTTGTCCCCAAGCGGACTTGGTGCTGCTGAACCAGAGCAAGGGGTGACGCCGAATGAAGTGGAGGTTGGTGACGAGCATCTTGCCGGTGGAAAACGTCGTCGAGGGCGTCGTGACAGCGGCGGTGACGAGCATGGTGCTGCTGGAAAGCGTCGCTTGAGCCGCGCAAACAACGATTGAGACTGCGAGTAACGAGTTCGGGGATGGGTACGTAATGTGATGTGGTTGTCGCGGTCATGCGTGTTCAACGTATTAACTGTGAATCGTATGAGAAGGTGAGCGATGTTGTCGATCGAGCTGCTGATTGTGGGCGTGTGCAGCTGGGTCGAAGACGTTGAGTCAAGTTATATCGAAGCAATGTGAGTTGATAGTGGGGGGAAGTTTGTTACCTTAGCTGGCGATATCGGTCTAATGCGTTGTGAGTTTCTGGTGCAGTGGTTGATGGAGGTGACATTGCTTTTGTCGTGGAAGATGTAGGCGGTGGTGTGTCGACTTTGCGCATCGCGGAGACACAAGCGCTTTTTGAGTGCAAGAGTGGTGATGGTGTTGCGATTCGCTGGTATTTGGTACCGGAGTAAGGAGGGTTTGCTGTTCAATGATCGAATTACAACGCGGAATTGTGCTGCGTATTGGAGTGCGTGGACACATGGTGTAAATGGAGGTGATCGCTTCCATTCTGTTGACTGAACAGCTCCGCAAAGTGACTGGCAGAGTGTTGGTTACGTCATTGTCGCACGTGTTGGGAGCGTAATGTGCGCAGCGAAGCAACCGATTGATCTTTTGCAAGCTCGTGAGGGAATGAGTGCTCATCGGCTTCGTCAGCAGTCTCTCGAGCAGTGGTTGATCCCGATATCCGGATATCGTGAAGCTCTTGCGAACGCTATACCGATTTAGGACTTCGACTTGCTGCCTCCGCTGCTTGCTTCTGATCGTGGCGCCGTTGAGGGCTGTAGCGGCACTGTAGAATTGAGCGGTACGATGTTCGCATGCAACTGGTTGTGCTTGCAGTGGGAACTCTCATGATGGGGTGTGTAGAGGCGCCGTGGCCTCGTAATGTTCAGCGCGTGTTGGAGAATGTGAACCCGAACGCGATTACGTTTGGAAGAGGCAACGAGAGTGCTGGCACATGCAGGTGCTCGCGTCGCTGTAGCTTCACGACCTGTCTGAACGCGACGAGCGCGGTGTTCTTCTCTGGAGCGAACTGCAACGTGGGGGAGTCGTGCGGCAATCGAGGGTGCGAACTTCCGAGTTTGCGCCTAATTCATTCCTCGACCGGGTATGGTGTCGCGACCGTGGCAATCATCCCAGCGCGATCGGTCGTCGGCGAGTATTGTGGGCTGCTTGTCGAAGGATCCGGCCCAAGCGGTCAACGAGCGCGTGAGTCGGGGTTCGCGTGCGAGTTTCGATCTCGAAGCTCTCGCAAGAGGAGCGTTCTCTTCGACGCGAGCTGCTACGGCAGCATCTGTCAATTTATAAACCATTCGTGTATCCCGAACTGCAGGTTCAAGGAGTTCACAAATGGTCGGCAGCGCAAGATCTTTGTGATTTCGCAAGAGGTGATTAGCTGTGGTGCGGAGCTTACTGTCAAGTACAGCGACAGTGTGTGGTTCGTGTGCAGATGCGCTGCATGTACAGGGTGAATGGTGACGCGTGAACTCGTTGTCTTTGTTTTTTTTGTTTTTTTTTTCTCTCGTGCGGATGGAACTTAGCCTCGATGTGTAATGTATATGTCGAACTTGCTGAAGACAACGCGCGAAGCTTCTCGAAGCCGCTTGTCTTCATCGAGCACATCTTGCTTGGGTCGGAAGAAAGCGAAGTCGTCCTCGGTCGGTTTACGACCGACCCAGTCGAGTCTGTGACGAGTCGTGATCCGAGAGAGCACGACGTACATGGCGTGCCGATCCACTCGCGGTAAGTGCGGCGGCCTCAGGTCCGTGACAACGATTTGAGCTCGAGTCTCACCTTGAACTCCGTGAACTGTGGTTCCAAACGCAGGTACCAGTGGAAACCCTGTGAGGGACACTGAGCGTGTTTCGAGCTGGACAGACGCTGAGGCCAGGTGGATTGGCGTGACGCTTGATGGCCACTCCGACGGTAACCCGGGGAATGGTCGATCGCTTGGACATTTGTCAATCTCGACAAACACGTTGGTCGGTTGAGCAGACGCGACCCATACATGATCCTGCTGTTACTGGAAGTTGGTGCCAGCGCTCCAGTCTATGTGAAAAACGGTCCCGATTGCGCCGTTTACGACGCCCTTACACAAGCATTGGTTGATCTTGACACAGACTGGCATGCCTACAGCACACGAATCGTTTGGAGCGTTGGTTAGATGGCATGCTCAGCGGTCTGTTTCGTTGGCGTGCGCACAGCGCAATACAGTTCGTACCGATGTATAGGGGCAAGAACACGGGGACGTGGCCGGTTTGGTTGTCAAGAAGCGGTCGAAGCTCGGCTGCTTCGTCCGCGGTCAACCGTTGCGACACCTTAGCCGGAACTGCGTAGACTTTGCGAGAGTTCGGGAGTGTTTGTGCCGTGATTTGAACGACCATAGTGTTGACAGCAGCTCTTGTGGCATTGTCCGATGAAATTACTTGCGTCACGAGCTGGTCCGGCGATGTGCTCGACGGTGCTTGCGGTGCCTTTAATAAAAATGTGCGCATCTCAGGTGTTCACTCTCCGACTCGAGCGCTGTCGAGCCACTCCCCCCACTCTGGATCGTCGCGGAACCGTATGTTCTGCGTCAAGTAGACCACCTTGTGAATTGATCGGTAGAGGCTCGATCCGTGCTTTTGAATTGGTGGGGACTTGTTGCTCGTCGTGAAGAAGAGTGGTCGGCCTTTGACCGGAAGCAGCTGGCAGTGGTCAAACATGAGTACTGTCACTAATCCGCCGAACGGTGCGTCGCTTTCTTTGAGTCGGAGAATCGCTTCTTCCCACAGCCCGAGCACGCACAGGTCGGTCATGGACATCGCGTCGCCAATTACGCAGAGCACTGGGTCCCAGGCGCGTAGAAGCTCTTCGTTCGGATGCTCGATTTGTTTCGTAAGACGCGTCTGACAGACTCCGAGCTTGACAGAGCTGTGGATTGTGGTTCCACGCAGATTCCCCGCCGCGATGCCCGTCGATGCGGTCACCATCACACAGTTTGACCGTTTCCATGCTACTGCTAGCGCTCGGACAGCAGCAACAATACGTGACTTGCCTGTGCCCCCGGCTCCCGTGATCGCGATCGGCGTCGCGTCGAACATTTCCAAATCACTGGGACGCAACGGGATGTTGGTGATTTTGTGCAAGAGCGGTACTGCGATGAGCACAATCGCGACGTGCTGCTCGCGGTTGAGCGAGAAAAACTGAGAGACATCTTGGATGCTCGCAAAGTCGGTGAGTGCTTCAGGACGCGAGCCGTGTGGTGCGTGGTCGAGGTGTTGTGTCGCACTTTCCAAAAGCTCGACGGTGACTTCGGTTGTTTGCTCAAGCTGCTGCAGCTCATTGTGAAGATCCCCTGTGCGCTCTTGTTCTTTTGCAACGCTGATATGGAACTTCCGGACGTCTTTGGTAGTGATCGGTACGGCGTGTGCGACCAAATGTTCGCACTGGTCGAGTGGGAGCTCGACGCGACGGATCGAGTTCAGCAATAACGCCTTCATCTCTTCTCGTGCTTTGTCCTCGTTCTCGTGGTTGTCGGCCATGCCAACCACATTGTCGACGCCGCCATCTGCGTTGTCAGCTGCATACATCTCGGTACCGATGAGACCGCCATTCCAACTAGTCGCTCCGGCTTCGTTCAACGAGATGTCCGCCATCACGCTCTCGTCGAAAGAACCGCTGGCGCTTTTGCCTTGCTGCTGTTGCTTGGAACGGTACTCAGCCGCCCCATCTAGGACGTAGTAGTACTGTTGGTGAAAGTCCAATGCGCGAGCGATGCGGTCGTTGCTGCGAGGATTCCATCGTTGGAAGTGCGCGCAAGCGCTGCCGCTCTCATCAACGAACTCGGCAGGATCCCGGAATGGGCAGTACAGCAGCGCAGTGACTCGGTAGTAGAGCTCGCTCTGCTCGGCGTACTCGTCTGTCGCGAGGCGACGATCGTCTGGGAGCCGCGGACCGAGGATTTCGGGCACATGAGGGTACTCGAGCCGTGCGTGTTTGTGCACTCCTACAGTATCGGTCGGCTCGTTTCGATCGTCCTTGCAGAACGCGCACTTAGTTTGGCTCGAGCTGTCTCGTCCGCTGCTTCTTTTGTACCAGGCGCAGTAGTCATACCAGCAGCAATCCTCGAGACATGCCGGTCTGGAGATGAACTTGGAGATTCCTGCTTCAGTGTACAGTCGCCTGCCTCGTGCGACCACTGGCGTCTCGATCGGGATGTTATTGAGCACGTTCAGTCCTTCGACCAACGTCAGTCGCTCAAACACACAGCTGAATCGCGCTGCGCCGCCCTCCATCAAGATCGCTGTCGCGAGAGGCCCTCCGACTTCCATCGCGCCCGATGTCGAGTACGCTAGCGACATCAAGCGTCCGAGCCCTTGTTGATACTCTGTCCGAGTATCCGCGCTCGCGTCGCGCTCGATGCGTCGCTTAAACGCGAGTTCGACGACTGCGACAATGTCCAGTACAGACTGACTCGTTGTCGCGTACTGCATTACGTATCTTATCGCCTGCATGCCTGCGTCCGAAAGTAAGATGCGAGCGTCCATGTTTGCGTGCACGCGCGTAAAACAGCGCCTCGACGAAGCCGAACATGCCCGGAGTCGAGCGAGGTTTAACGGCGGCCATATCCCAACCGAAAACAACGTCGATGAGAATCTCGCAGCAGAGTTGGTAGTAGTGCGCTCGGACGACCGTGTTTCCCATCGTCAGCTTACTCATGGCCGAGCTGCACGGCATGTTGAGAATGCCGCAGTCGGAGAGGTTGCGCGGGCGGCCGTGCGGCAAGTCGTGACCCGACCAGAACGCACCGATGATCGAGCCGTCTGGGTTCGGGGTAAGCCTCCAAAAAATGGTCGGTGCCCCAAACATGAGACTCATCGCGTCGACTTTTCGCGCGAGCGTCTCGCGCTCCTCGTTGCTTCCCCACATTTTCGCGGAGCTCGCGTTGATCGATTTGAGCACCGCGCTTGAGTGGCGGGACTTGCGCCGCGGCACGAACGCGGTTCCATTTCGTCGTGCCTGACGCCGGTTTCGCTTTTTCTCCATTGCTACTCGCAACTCACCCGGCGTGATTTCCATCGCGCGAAGCGCGATCTTCGGGTCTCTGCCGAACCGCACGAGCACCGCGTTCTTGACGCGCATGGTGGAGAGGTAGTCAAAAATGCTCATCTTGAACATGGAGTCCTCGGCGAATCGATTGGTCGACAAGTTGAGGTAGTGGAGAACCACCTCGCGCTTCGTGTACGAGTGTCGGCGCTGCACGGAAAATCCGCCAGTCCCAAAAGTGAACAGCCACGGGAAGAGCCGCTCCGCATACTCTGGATCCGACTGCTGCAGGAACGTTGTTGAACGTCGAGCCACCACGGTTGAGCACTGGCCCGTGACATTCTCAAATGCCTGCATGAGTCGACGCTCCTCTTGCGGCTCCACGTATGTCTCGACCAGCACGGTTTGACTCTCAACCATGATCGACTCCTGCGCGTTGGGGCCACTTGTGGGGGCTGGTGCCGCAACCGATGCCTCACGAGCGTGCGCTTGACTGATCAGCTCGCTCGTTTCCTCGTTCTCGGGTGCTCGTGTGCATTCTGGGTTCCAGCGCGTCGCCGAGTCGTAGAAGCTCGGGTTACTTTCAACGTCGGCGTACAAAGGATTGATGCGGCGCAAGAGCTCGTGCATACGCCGAACGCGCTCCGTGTTGCACTCGTGCGCCCTCGCTAGCGGTATCTCTTGTTGCGATGTCAGTGGGCCCGCGAGCACGAGTCGGAACGATTCGCTGCGGATCGCGCTCGGGATGCGACTCGAAATAGTCGCGTGTCTGTTGTCCCAGATGAGCACATGGCTCTGGAGAATGTTGCCAGGTCCGCCATACACTACCTTGACCACTCCGCGCAACTGCGCCAGCCCGATGGACTGGCGCTCGATGAACGTCGACGCGTCGATCTTGTCGAATGCTCCTGCGACAAAACCGTCCGCAATAGCAAACCGCGGCGGCTTTTCGTCTCGTCGAGCGCCGCTTCGACCTCGCTTCATCCGATCCTGGACGAGACGGAGGTGGTTGAGCTCGGCGACACTGATCCAAACCTTGACACCGCTGCAAGTGCGCTCGCACGCCCGCTCCGATAGCAGCATCCCCGCCAGACGAGCGTCGATACGTGAACAGTCGTAGTATTGCCGTATGGGCGAAGGAGTTTTGTGTGTCGGCGCCAGCACGACTTGCATAGCAAGCATCGGGAGCTCGCTCACGTCCAGGCACACAGCGTCACGTCGGTACACCCACGCATCCGTGATCAAGCACGGTTTGCGGTCGATGTGGTCGTCATTGAATTGGTGCAGCACTTCCTGCTCCAAGCGTGCGCTGGTCTCCGCGTTCAATGGACGAAAACCCACCGATCGATTCATTTGCTGGAGCTCGTCGTAGGAAAGCCATCGCGCTGCGATTGAAATGGCGCACTCCATTGCATTAGACGGCTGTTTTCTATTTGATCACCACGTATTCGATCCACACGGAACGTACGATCTCGACGTGCGCGTTTCCGTCGCTCAGTGTGCGTTGAGTGGTGATGCTGCCGCACCCCCAACCGGCTGCTGAGACGTCCATTTCGAGTTCTTCGCTGCTCGGCAACTTGGATTGCCGTATTGTCCATATAAAGACGCCACCATAGCGCGTGCGCGTTTGCATCATCGCGAAGCATGATCACTTCGCGCCGAGCAACCGTCGCGAATCGAGCCGCGCTCTCTCGAATCCTCACCACTTCTCGCGCCCGTCTTCTTTCAGGTAGACAGTCTTCAATATGAAGCGCGTCCTGTCCCTCTCAGGATCACTTGTCCTCGGCTTGTTTGCTTCCGTGCAACGACCGCGAACCAAACCTTAACACGAGCGACAGACAATCCCAACGGCGAACATCACTTTTGTTCGCGCCAAGCATCGCACTTACCTGAAGTCTTCTGCAGCAAACCCTGCATTGACTGCGAGAGCACGGTCAACACCGCCAGCACAGTCGAGCACGCGCACGCGCGCTCTCAAGCCTCGCAAAGTGTCCAGTGTCGATGACGCGGCTGACGGTCCGAGAGAAGCTCAAGGTGCTAGAAACAACCCGTGCTCTTCCGCTTACGTTTGCCGCGCGCCAGTGCAAAGTCGCTCGCAGCACTCTACGGAACTGGAGAGAGCATGAGAACGAGCTCAAGCTCCAGCGTTCAAGCAGCAAACGATACACTGTGCGCGCCGCGATCGACAGCGAACCAATGGCGCCGCACACGAACACCAGCGCGCGTGAACTACGAGGTCGTGCACCAAGCGCCAGTCCGCTGCTTCGCCACGCATCGAGCAACGATGATTCAAGCTCTCATCTCTCTTCAGTTGTCCACGACGACTGTGCGACTGAGAGCACCGAGCCTCTTACACGCAGTGTGTCTAGTGATCATCCCGCACGTGCACCTGTCGAGCCTGCCGCTGCCACAAGCGTCTCAGCCCAGTCGCCGGCGACCCGATCGATCGATGCACGCCCTGAACCAAGCGCGACGCGCGAATCAACGGCGCTTCCAGTCACGAGTCGTTCTGCAAACGAAGTCGAGACGGACAGCCAAACCACCGACGACGTACTACAGCAACTTCCACTTGTTGGTTATGCCGGACAAGAATTTACGCTCGTCGATCTCGCTGGACGCGCCGCGCTCGCGCGACTGGACCCACTCGACGCTCAAACTCGCACGATTGGTTACGCCAACACGTTCGAGCTGCTAGTCGCGGTCGCGAAGGGTAATGTTGAGTTTGCGATCGTCCCTAATACAACGCTGCTTTCGCTCGCAATCGACACGTCGCTTCGGTACTTCCTGACCCAGCCGCTGATGATCGCCGCTGAAGTTCACTCCCAGCACAATCTGTGTTTGTGAGCCTTCCCCGACCACATTGCCAGTCAATTGGAAGTGCGTGATGGCTGACATCGACACGCTCAACTATTGCGAGTTGCTCATCGCGCAGCTCGAACAGAGGACGCAACGCGAACCGCGTCTCCGCCAAGTCGTTTGGGACAGTGCTGGTTCCTGTCGCGTCGTTCACGACGAACAAGCTCACAACATTGCAGTCATCGCGCCAATGGAAGCAGCGCGGTCGCAGCATTTGACGGTCGTCCAGCAGAATGTTCCTTTCAACAAGCCGACCAGGACCAATCATCTTCTTCTCTCTCGTACGACCGCAACGTGTACGTCTCTCCACAACGCGATCGCGACGACAGCGGCTTTCGAGCACGCACAGCACCGAGCTACATTAGTTGCCACCGTCGCGAGTCGCACCGAGTGGTGCGTCTCTTGTTGCCGAGATGCTGCTATAGGCGTCCTCGTGACTAACCGCTTTTCGATCCAACTCGACAGCGCGTCCGAGCACACGATGCTGATCACATGCGTCGCCGACAGCAATGCACGCGTGTCGGTGCGCACTGTGATGCGCCACATCGAAGATCTCACGACGTCGCTTCAAGTGCTAGCATACTACCCATTAATTGATGTTGACCTGCCCGAGCAGTAGCTCAACCAAGCAAAGCTGTTCGATCTTAACGCTAATCGCAAACAAATCACACGCACGCAGCTCTCGGTCATTGTTCATTCATTCAAGTCAAATGTATCGCTCCATCCACCTCGCCCAAACACGCTCCGACTGCTAACACTTCACGCATCACTGACACTACTCGAGTCGTCACCGCTGGTACAGCTAGCGTCGGGGATGACATGACCTTCCAGCTGTGCGAGACGCGCTTCGTCCGCAAGTTCCGGGTCCCGTCATGACACCAGCCCGTACAGCCATCGATGCTCGTCCGACGCCCGAAGCTGAACCGGCGCTCGCATCACGCGGTCCGGGCGGTACAAGGTGCCCTCTCCGTCCGAACCGTCCGCGACCAGGATTCCGTCGAGGTCGTCACGCACGCGCCAGGCCCCAATCGGCGCGAGGTCCTCGTCGTCGTTGGTCCGCAGAAGGTTCTGAACGACGTCCCAGGCCGGAGCGTCCTCGATTACGAACGGTGGACACTGCTCTCCAGCATATGCGAGCTCGATCACAATCGAGCGTCGCCCTACTGGGCGTTGCTCACCGCGCACCAGCGCATCCGCAATGTCTTGTAGATTCGCAGGTATGTCACTCATATCTTTCTGTATTGGCAGCACCCGCACCGCCTGCACAAACTCAACACACGTCGCCCCCCCCTCCCCCACACACACGTGTTACTCGGTCAACTCCACTTCCATGCGAACCAAACCCCGCTAACGTACACGGCCACGGTCAATATAGACCCCATCCAATGCGTCCCCATCGAGGCAATCGACCCTACCGGTGCTCCTGCTCCGCTGCCGTCCACTCCCGTGACGATCAGTCTAGCACGTAAAATACTGTCGCAACCACGACTTCACAGCATCCAACACAGCACACTTACCGACAGATATATCGAACGAGGCCATGCACGTACAATCCATTGCTACATTGCCCACCACGATGCTTGAAATCCAGCTGTGGCGAAGACCACCGTCTGCGCCACCGAACCGACGCCGCACCCCGGCAAGGAGCAACACAAATTCCAGGCACTCGAGCACACACACATGATCCTTGCCGCTACTACGCGCGCGCGCCCCTGCCTGTTCATACGACTTGATTGGTCGAGCATCCTTACCAGCGCGTCATTTACCAAACAAGAAGCAGACCGCAAGAGCGTGAGCGCTGGACTCGCCCCACTCACTCACTCGCACGACTCAGCCCCTGTGTGTGTGTGCGTGTGTGTGTGTGTGTGCCTGCGTCGCAAGTCACAATTATCAGTACTTTTGCCAACTAAATTAACCGTCCCATGTTGTCGACCACGTTTCTCTCTTGATGTGAATATTGACAAGTTGTCGAGTTCCGATGAGTTATCATTTCCTGCAGATCTCAGTACTCGCTTAAATTCCACTTGTTACCTGTCATATTCATTTATAGAGGTAGCTTTTTTAAAATAGCAATGGCTCTAGTTATGTGTTTTACACAAACTTAAAAATAGAGGTTATCATTTCGTGCGTTATCCTCAGCACGGGCGGGTCTTACTGGCCATGGCGGATAAGGACCCGATTCACGGTACTACCAAATGGCTGCAAGTTACCCACCTGAGACTTGATATTATTATGCTTCGAGAGGAAGTTTGTGTCCATGTACCGCTATTCTTTTCCTTTGTTGTTCTTTTCCTTTCGAAACCCTCTCTTTTGATCCCGGCCCCCTTGCTTGTCGGTTACGAATTTTATCACATGTGCGAGGGTTTACCCCAGCAGGTGATGTCCATAAGCTGGGTACCCCAGCCACTTGGGCTCTGGTGCCCTATAATCCATCATCGCGAAATTTATATTTGCGGTGGTTATATTTCAAGGGACCTCCCCATGCTTCTGAATGCACGTGATGAACGCTGTCAACGTGTCGATGGGCTTCGGCTGTCGCGGAAGGACCAAGAATGTAACGGGGTTACACGTGGCGTACCAGGGGTACGCCACAAGCGCGCTGTAAATATCTGTATTTACACGTAAATACGGCGTGCTTGCATGTGGTGTAAGGTACACCGCATGGGAATGGTTTCTACCTGACTAGTGTG
>JAADXZ010000433.1:0-21792 GCA_023338055.1 Phytopythium mirpurense | reverse complement strand
TTAATCGCGCTCGTTAGCACAAATAGCACCTTTCAGCTAATCAAATCTGCCACATATCTAAACCGCGAGCTCTAACTCTCAAAATTGACTGAGATACAGTACAAAACGTGGGTGGCCGATCGATCCTGTCGTGGAGTGTATGTACTGACTCCAACGGTTCATTGACTGAACTGATACAACGGACGAACAGTAACTGTAGGTTTGAGTTGAAGTTGGTCCATCGCGGGCTGCCGCTATTTATGCCGCGAGCTTCCAACGCAACAGCATACAGAAAACGCTTGGCGTTTAGAGTAGCTTGCTTATGCGACGCCTCAGCGAGCGCCACGGCCGCCACGGGTGTGATCCAGAGGCTGCAAGATGCGGATACGGCTCCTCTTGCGGTACGCGGCGGTATTTTCAGCCGTCGTCGCGGCCTCCTTCTTCTTTGCGAAATCAAGAGAAAGCGGCTGTTACGACGTGCCACAAGCGGCGAATGCGAAAGCTTGTATGGCTTCGTTAGAGCCATTCCGTGCCTCCGGTCTGGTCGGAGAAGGCTATTTCGGCCGGCGCGCGGCTGTCGAATGCGCCGCCGCCGCCAATTTTCCAACCCACGCGGCCGCATTCGCTTACTGGAGCTGGGCCGGGCACTTCAAAGAGAGAGAGACCGCAATGACTGCGTCCATGCCCGCCGATGGTCCGCCCAAGTCCAAGCTCCGGCCCGCGGCCATCGCGGCGTACCTGGCCGTTCTCGGGCGCATCGTGGTCGCGCCGATCCTCCTCCTCGCGTTCGTGCTCAACTCGGAGTACGCGTCGGACGGCAAGGTGTTCATCGACGCCGACAGGAGCTACTTCGCGTACAGCCAGCAGGACGCGGTGATGGTGGGCGGCTGCACCCACTGCAACATCGGGTGCCGCAAGACCTTCCTGCAGCTGCTCTCCTTCGGCGCCGGGGCGCTCATGAACAAGCCGGCGTTCGAGGAGCTGTACAAGCCCAGCACCGAGTTCAACGAGGACCTGCTCACGCCCGAGATGCGCGCGCTGGCGGACGCCATCGACGCGGACCCGGCCGACGCCTGCATGAGTGGGCTGGACGAGTGGGGCTCGGTCATCACGACGATCGCGACGGACCCGCAGTCCGTCGTCGACATTGTGCGCGTGCTGGGCGTGTCGGTGCCTCCGCAGCCGCTGCGCGAGGTGCAGCAGGCCGTGGACACGGCCGAGCGCTGTCCGACGCGGTGGGTGCTCGAGGCGCACGTGCGGCTGTTCAAGTTCCAGTCGGTGGCCAATACGGCCGAGTACTCGTCCATCCCGGCGGCCGACTTCACCATCTTCCCCGAGTACACCGAGTGCCGAGGCGTCGTGTCGTACGACGGCCTCGTCGGCTCCAAGCTCGCGCTCGCGACCGACGGCACGGACCTCGTGGCCGTGGTGCCGGACGTCCTGACGCTCTTCCCGTACGGCTTTGCGACGAGTCTCAAGGAGGTCTCTCGTGAAATCCAGACGACGACAAGCACCGGGTACGACGCCGAGAGCGTCCTGCAGCCGCTCTTCCACGGGTACTACGGCGCGTGCCGCGTGCGCGAGGTCAACTCGACGGGCGTCTTCATCGAGGACACGTGCACGGTGGACCCGCACTGGGAGAACTATGGACTCATGCTGCAGGCGCCTGACGACCTGCCCGTGTGCTCCACGACCGACGTGTGCGTGCACAACTACTACAACTCGCTCTGGGAGTTCTTCTCGGGCAATGACACGACGCATCCCGACCGCTTCTGGATGGCGGTCAACGTGTACCGCAGCCGCTTCGCCGACTCGGTCGCCCTCAGCGTGCTGCCCGGCGTCGTCGTCATGCAGATCCTCTTCATGGGCATGATCAGCTTGTACCAGAGCATGTCGCACAAGCGCTCGGTGCTGCTGACGCAGATCTGGGCCTACCGCTGCCAGAACGGGCGCATGCAGGTCTGGTACCTCGCGCAGGTCACGTACCACCTCGCGTACAACTCGGACCTGTACTTCCTCGGGCTCACGACCGGCACGCTGTCGCTCGAGTCGGTCGCCAACCTCACGCTGAGCTTCTACGCCTTCTCCTACGCGTTCATCAACCTCGCCAAGGCGCGCTCGGGCGAGCAGCAGCTCGACCGCTACTTCCGCCTCACGTGGGAAATCATGCAGATCTTCACCACCACGACCGTGGCTGTGCTGCTCTACCAGAACCAGCGCACGTCGCTCAACTTCATCATGAGCGAGAACGGGGAGCTGCTGCGCAAGACGACTGCCCGCGGCGCCAAGTACTGCCACCTCAGCGACTCGTGCATCGTCTTCCGCACCAACCTGGGCGTCTTCATGGCGCTCGCCGCGCTCGTGCTCGGCGCCGTGCCCTTCTCCATCTCGTTCGGCTTTCAGTACCAGCAGCGCAGGCGACGCCGGAACAAGGCCGACACGTTCGTTATCCACGACATCAACGCGTTGCCATCCTCTAAATCTGAACATGGCAAGCAGACTAGCAAGGTGAGGGATGCGGACAATCGCAAGGCAGCGGAGGGCGACGCGGGCGAGCTGCTGACGAGCTTCGAGCGCAACTGCCTCGGCACGGCCTTCACGACGCTCTTCAACGACTGCGACGACTTTTCGCACGTCGTGTACCGCGGCGAGCGCGCCACGAGCGTCGAGGCCGTGCTGCTCACGGGCTTCCTCTTCTACGGCAAGAACGTCTACCAGGCGCCGGCCGTCATGCTGCTGCTGCTTGCGCGCCTGCTGCCGCGCCGCGTGCTGCGCACCTTCAACCTGCTGCTCATCCGCTGGCACCTGGAGCCCATGACGGGCACCGTCAGCGCGCCGTCCTCCTGCACGTGGTACGCGGCGAGCGCCGAGAAGTACAAGCTGTCGAGCGCCGTGCCCATCAAGTAGGAGCCGGCGACAGGGACGTCAGGTGGCAACGCGGACGGCAAGAAGAGTGTTGAACTCCCGGTCGTTCGCATCCTCGCGCGCTTCTATTGGCGTAGGCCCCTCCTCCCTTCCCTCCTAGTGGCACCAAGACGACGGCCGGTGGCCTCGACTCGACACCCAGACTCCTAGACGTCGACGGGCACGACGTCCGTGACGCGCAGGATGGTCACCTCGCGGCGGAAGCCGTTCCAGCGGCGGTAGTTCTTTCGGCGCTTCTTCTTAAAAATGTCGATCTTGGCGTCCAGCGTCTGCTCCTCCACGCGCGCGCGCACCTTGGCGCCCGCCACCAGCGGCCGCCCCACGATCGTCTCGTTCACGTTGCCCAGCAGCAGCACCTGTTCGTAAGTCGCGCGCGGGCGTTGCCAGGCCGCAGCGTAAGTACAGCGGCGGTGGGGCGGGCTGAGACGCTGCCGACGCCTATACAGCGCGTCCGTCCGTACCTCGTCCAGGTCCATGATCTCGCCCACCTTGGCGTGCTTGATCTTCTCGGCCACCACCACGTCGCCCTACGACAGGCAGGCTCGTTATCGCGGGCCGCATGCAAGAGCCGACCGACACGGACGTGGCGCTTGCCCCCTCCCCCTACCTGCGTGACCTTGTACTGCGTGCCGCCCAGCTTGATGACGGCAAAGTAGTCCTCGGGCTTGATGGCGTCCGTGGTCACGGGGTGGCGCACCACCGAGAACGCGGGCCGCGCCGCCTCCGCACCGGGCGCAGAGGTCGCGAACAGCGCGCGGGAGGCCGTAGAAGCCGCCGCGCAGCGGTGCAGCGCGCCCGCCTTGGCGATCGCCGCCAGCATCTCGCTCGTAGTAGGTGGGTAGGCTCGGTACGGTCGGTCTCCTGCGGTTGTCTGGTCCTCCTCGCTCGGCGCCGTCGGGGCGTCATTTATTATAAATTTCCGTCATTTATTATTAGAGAGGTTTGATTGGTGGAAAACGTTATGCAGAATGGTGATTGGTCAGAAAAGGATGATGAAGCCGGGCGGAGGTGCGTCACCCAGCGGGGGGGTCGCCCCCATACGTGCGCGGACGTGAGTGAGCTCCCCACCGTATTTATATAGAGTGACAGTAGCCTGGGACCACCACCTCGGCCGCCGTCGGGACCGCTAGTGTACGTACGCCCGCCGCTTCCGCGCCCGCCTGCGCTCCCCGAGCGACACGGGCGATACCCTGCCGTCCCAGTGCGCGGTTGTCGTCGCCGCCGCCGTTGCCCTCGCCCTCCTCGCCCTCCTGCCCGTCGCGCGGCGCATGTCGACACCCCGCGCCCCGCTCCGGATGACGCCCAACCCGTCGCCGTCGCCGTCGCCGCTGCACCCGAGCCCAGTGGCTGGCGGCGAGCTGGTGGCGCCCGTGGACGCGACGGGTCTGCGCCGGCGCCAGCCGCGCGGCAGTAGCGGCGGCGGCGGTGGCGCGTTCGACGAGGTGGACGCGCGCATCCAGATCCCGATCCAGCGCCAGCCGTCGCCGGCGCAATCACCGGCTCCGTCGCTCGCCACGCAGCTCAAGATGAAGATGAACCGCAAGATGAACTCGCCACCGGGCGCCGAGTCGGACGCCGACGGCGCGCGCGTGCTGCAGACGGGCATCAGCAAGTACCGGAGCCTGCAGCGCGGCGGCGGCGGCGGCGGCGGCGGCGGCGGCGGCGGCGGCAGCAGCAGCTCGTCCGCGAGTGGAAAGGGGAGGGGGGAACGCGGAGAGAGTGCGGCGGACCGCGGCCTGGCGCTCGTGGGGCAGAAGCAGTTCGCCGCGGCCATCCCCTTCTTCACCGAGGCGCTCAAGGCCTCGCCTTCCGGCAGCGGCAGTAGCGGCGCGTCCCCTTCTTCTTCTTTGTCGTCGTCCGCTTCTTCCTCCGCGGTTGTCGCGTCCTCGTCGGTGGGCATGCAGTCCAAGGTGCGTCTGTTCTACCAGCGCGGCAACTGCTACCTGGCGGCGCAAAAGTACACGCTGGCGATCGAGGACTTTAGCCAGGTGATCAACATGACGCCCAAGAACGCGCAGCTGTTCGCCAAGCGCGGCCGCGCGTACGCCGCGCTGGGCGAGCACCACGCCGCGATGCTCGACTACAACGAGGCCATCAACCTCACGGCGTCGCAGGGCCTGCTCGCGGACGACTACCACGGCAACAGCGTCATGGTCGTCGGCTCCTCGGCGTCCGCCTCCTCCTCCGCCTCGTCCTCCTTCCACGGCTCGAGCGGCACGGTGACGCAGCTGCGCGCGCTCTACGTGGCGCGCGCCAAGGTCTACCGCGCCAAGAACCAGCTCACGAACGCGCTGGACGATCTCGCGCGCGCCGAGCGGTACGACGGGCAGCGAGACGCCGAGCTCTACCACCTGCGCGCGCACGTGTACCTGCAGTGCCGGCAAGAGCAGCCGGCGCTGCAGGACCTCGACCGGTTCCTGGACCTGCAGGAGGAGCACGAGATGCAGATGGACCCGACCGGCAGCGCCTCGGACGGCGGCGACGCGAGGCGGCGGACCGTCGAGGTGCTCATGGAGCGCGCCAGGATCGTGCAGCGGCTCGCCGCGGAGGAGGACGCGCAAGAGCGCAAGGACGCCGAGGTGAGCCAGGTGGAGCAGGGCCAGCCGCTGCAGGGCCAGGCGCTGCTCGCAAAGGCCATGGAGCTCGCGACCGGCGGCAGCAAGCCAGCATCGTCGCCGTCCAAGCGGCGAGCGGCGAGCGGGAAGCGCCCGCAAGGCCCGGCGCCGTACAAGGGCATGCAGGCCAAGCGCATGGTCAAGCAGGCGCTCCACGACTACACGCGCGTGCTCAAGACGGACCCGGAGCACGTGGAAGCGCTGCGGCGGAGAGGAGAGGCATTCCGGCTCATCGAGCACTACGACGAGGCGCTGGCGGACTTTGAAAGCGCGCTCGCGCTCGAGCCGAACGACTTTGAGGTGCACATGGCGCGCGCCAAGCTGTTCCAGCAGCGCGGGGACGCGGCGCGCGCGATCGACGAAGTGTCGACCGTGCTGCGCGTCAACGGCTTCTTCGTGGACGCCCTCTTCTACCGCGCGCGACTGTTCGAGGAAGTCGGGGAGCTCGACAAGGCCAAAGCCGACTACACGTCCATCGTCGACGCGCACTACGACTGCCGGGGCGAGACGCCGCTGTCGGGAGGCGTCGAGACGACGGTGCTGGCCACGCTGTCGCCGAACAGCATCGGCCAGCGGGCGGCAGGAAGCGCCGCGGCGCGAATACCCACCGCGTCCAAGGTGTCTCCCGTGCGCGCAAACACGCCAGCGCCAGGCTCGAACGCGAGCGGCAGCTCGGCGTTGTCGAGCTCGGCGCTTGGAGCGGGCGCAGTCAAGACGGGCAAGATGATCAGCGAGGTGGCGGCCGACGCGCTGCTGTGCCGCGCGCGGATCCTGGAGCGGTGCGAGGAGTACGACGCCGCGATGGCTGACTACCAGCAGATTCTGGACTCGCCGTCCAAGAACTCGAAGCGGCTGGACGCGCAGCTGGAGCTGCAGTCCGTCGTGGAGAAGAAGAAGCTGTTCGAGGAGCGGCGGCAGCGCGAGGCGGTGGCGTGGCTGGAGCAGAAGGTGGAGGAAGAGGAAGGGTCGGAGGATGTGAGCAAGGCGGGCAGCGCTGCCGCGTCCGCTGCGAACGGCGTGGGCGCAGGTGGGGCGGTGAGCAGCAAGAGCAAGAAGAAGAAGAACAAGAAGAAGAAGAAGAAGAAGAGCGCCGGGTACACGCTGATGACGGACGACGACGACGTGGAGATTGTCGTGGAGGCGGCCAGCGGCGGTGCGGACACGGATACTGTTGGCGAGAGGAATGCTGGCGGGGAGCAATTTGCTGCTGCTGGAGGAGAGAGCGGCACTGGCGACGCTGTTCCGGCTCGCGCAGAGAAGGACAAGGGCGAGTTTGTGGAGAGGGTAGAGGAGCGCCAAGAAGAAGCTCTCGCTGATGCATCGACACCGCAGTCTGCAACGGCAGGCGCGACCAGTGCAGACACGAGGGGTTCCGTTGCGAAAGCTGTGGTGGTGACGCGGGACGAGGCGTTCGACAGCATGTGGGAGGAGAGTGAAGAAGGGGCGGACGTCTTGGACACGCCCCTGAGCGACGATGGACGGGAGTTGGTTGGTGAGGAGACTTTCCAGGCCATGAACACGGGCGATGTGGATAGAGCGGAGGAGAGAGAGGAGGAGGAGGACGGGGATGACACGGCCGACTCGACGGCCGACTCGACGAGCAACGAGAAGGGGGCGGTGCACGAGGTGCTGATGGACGACAAGTACCTGCGGAAGAGGCAGCGGCAGCTGGAGAAGTTGCGCGCGAGCCTGCTTGAGTTCACGCTGTCTCGGGACAAGAGCGCGATCCGTGAGGTGCTGGAGCGAGTCGAGCGCAAGAAGATGGCGGACGCGCTGGTGGAGGAGATTGACAAGGCGAACGCTGTGCTAAACGCCACGGAGGAGAGCAACGAAGCGGAAACGCAACGCGGCACCCGACCGCATACGACCATACCATCGTCAACATCTCCCGATCGTTCGAGTGAGAAGAGCGAGGGCAAGGACAGAGACTCGTCCAGTGCCGAGGAGGAAGTCGTCGGCCCAGTGGCGTCTGAGCCGCGGCCAGACCCGCCGACGCCGTCCTCGTCCGCTTTCAAGCTCCATACAGTGTCTTCAAGCAGCACCAACGGAGTGCGGAGCAACGAGGCGGTCCACAGCAGCACGAACTGCTCTGCGAGCGCCAAGACCCTGAGCTCCACGAGCACACCGGCCACTACCGCGAGCGGGAAGCCGCCAGCGCTGGTCATTCGCCCCATCGCCTACAACCACGCGCTCCAGGTCGCCGAGCAGAACCAGCTCGATCTGCTCCAGCACCAGCGGCTGCTGCAAGAGAAGGACGCCGAAATCGCCGCCCTCAAGCAGCTGCTCGCGCAGTCGCGGCAGGCCGAGACGTTTGCGCACCTCGACCACCTCGACGAGCGCGACGCGGCGTTCCAGTCGCGGCTCGCCCAGCTGCGGACGCGGTTCCCCCATCAGCGCGTGGCGCCGCTGAAGCGGTCGGTGGAGGAGCTAGTGGACTGGCTGGGGCCGACGGGGGACGCGGACTTCGTGCGGCAGAAGGTGCTCGCGTTCGTCCAGCGCGTGCTCGAGGCGCAGTTCCCGCCGGGCACGCCCATCCTGTTCTACCCGACCGGCTCGTTCCCCATGAAGACGTACCTGCCGACGTCGGACGTGGACATTTGCCTCCTCGTCCCCAAGGAGCTCGAGGCGTCGTGGTACTTTCCAGTGATGCACGCGCTCTGCCTCGCTGGGAACAGCGACGTCGCCGCCAGCGTCGCGGGAGCCCCGGCCGCGGTGAACGCCAGCGTCAGCGTGATGAATGGCTCGCCCCCTGCGACCTCCAAGCTCGTGGCCAGCAGCGCGGCGGCGGCGGTGGCTCTCAACGCTGGCAGCACGACTGCTGGCGGCGTGGCCGCCCCGGCCGTGCTGCTGACCAACACGGTGCGCAACGTGAGCTTCATCAACGCGGACGTGCGCGTGATCAAGTGCACGATCGACAACGTGGCGGTGGACCTGACGGCGAACCGCGTCGCGGCGCTGGGCGCCGTGATGCTGCTGGACGAGATGGACGTGCGCGTGGGCCGGCACCACTTGCTCAAGAAGAGTCTGATCGCCATCAAGGCCTGGTGCGTCCACGAGAGCGCGGCGTACGCGTCGCCGTCGGCGTCTGGCAGCGGCGGAGGCCCGGGCGCGGCCCACCAGAGCGTCATGGGCGCGAGCCACGGCGCCTTGTCGACCTACGCGGTCAACACGGTCGTCATGGCGCTGTTCAACCAGTACGGAGACACCATCACGCACCCTTTGCAGGCGCTGTTCCTCTTCCTGGACCGCATGGCCGAGTTCCCGTGGCACGAGGCGGCCATGACGCTGTACGGGGCTGTGCCGCTGAGTGCGCTGTCGGCGACCATGGGCCCAGCCAATGGCGCGAGCACGAGCACGGCGACGCAGCTCAAGAAGGCGCGCGCCAAGAGCTACACGTTCGGAGAGGCGGTCGCGGGCGCGTCCAAGGCGGACGGCAAGCGCTACGGACAGGTCATGGAGGCCGAGGACATGGCGGCCATCCGCATGTCGCTGCTGGAGCAGTTCGCCGCCTTTGACTCGACGCTGGCGGCCGCCGACGGCGACGGCTACAAGGGCATGTTCCCCGTGCGCGTGTGCAACATCGTGGACCCGCTGGACGAGAAGAACAACCTGGCGCGCAGCGTGTCGGCCGACTGGTTCCCCATGATGAAGCGTGCCTTCCGCTTGGGCCGCAACCGCCTCGCCGCCATGCTCTCGCCAGTGCCGTCGAGCGCCGACAAGAGCGCTAGAGCCTCGACCGACAGCGTGGCGGACTTTTACGCGCAGAGCTGGAAGCTGTACGGCCGCGGGGACGGGTGGCGGCCGGACCTGCTCGTGCACCCGCGGCAGACGTGGCACGGCAAGGCGACGCTCAACGGCGTGGACGCGCGCTCGGCCAAGGCCCGGGACGAGCTGCGCTGGGAGACATTGCTGCCCGCGCCCCCGCTGGTGGCCGGAATCGCGCCGGCGCTCTACCCGCTGCACTACCAGCAGCAGCTGCACCAGCAGCACCAGCAATCCATGCACCACGCGCACCACCACGCCGCGCAGCCCTTCTACTCGCCGCACCCGCACCAGCGCATCGCGACGTCTCCGATCACGATCGGAGCCGGCGCGGCCGCCAACGGAGGTGTGGTCGGCAGCGCGGCGAGTGTCGCCGGGAACGCGTACTTCCTCCAACCCCAGCCGCAGCCGCAGCATCGGAGGCCGTACGCGGGCGGTAGCGGAGGCGTCAAGTCGTCGCCGCAGCGGGCCGGGCTGGCCGCCACGGAGGCCAAGCCGCCGCGGCGGTACGACTCGCCGCCGCCCTACGCAGTACACTACTCGAGCAAATAGATGGCGCGCCGACGGCCTAGACTTTATTTATGTGGCTCCCGCGGCGACGGACACGCAGCGGCCGGCCGCCGGGCGACAAGCCCCTCCCTCGCGCTGCTGACGCGTCGACGGCCTCGACGGACCAGCGCTCGCTCGCTCTCGCTCGACGCGCATGCAACGAAAGACGCATGTGTAGGGTAGGGTACCGTGGGGCAGGCTCCTCTATAGACTGGGATCGACCGACCCCGGTGCCTACCTATCAATACCGGAGTGCACGGAGGTAGCTCGCACGTCACTTGCAAGGTGGCCAATACAATACAATCGCGCGTCGGACCATGTCGTTGGGGTGTAGGCTGGAGTACTTGAGGTATTATTATACGTACATGCAGCAATGGCGAATGGCGCCCGCCTCTCCTCTAGTCTTCACACGTAGGCAGGGTCGCTCTCGCCGTGGGCGTTAACGGCGACGACGCGCACCGAGTAGTCCCAGCCGGGGAAGAGGTCGGTCACCGTGTGCGCGCGCAGGTTGAAGCGCTTGAGCGCGTACGCCTGCGCCTCGAAGGCCGGCGGGAGCTGGCAGCCGCCGCTCACGAACGCCGGGTCGGCGGCGTCGATCGTGACTCTGGTCGTGGCGGTCGCGCCGCTGCCGCTCGTGGCCACGCCCGCCGCCTTGAGGACGCACCGCCGGCCCACCGCCGTGAGCGAGTCGGCGCCCGCCTCGACGATCACGTACTCGCCCACGGCGAGCCCGCCGACGGACGTCAGCGACGCGGTGAGCGTCAGCGTCGAGCCCGCGAGCTTTTGCACGCACGAGGCGCAGAGCAGCGGGGCATTGGCCCCCAGCAGCACGCGGCGGCCGCTCTCGACCGTCTCCACGCTGGCCGCGCCGGGCGTCAGCGCCAGCTCGAGCGCCGGCGGCGACAGCGCGTGGGCGAGCGCGGCGCTCTCGGCGACCGTCTGCCTGCCCAGCGGCTCCTCGAGCGCCGCGTGGCACTCGTTGTTGGCCTCGTCCACGCGTCCGCGGCCGACTCTCGCGTCCAGACCCGGCCCGTACTGGTCGCGCGCGACTGTGGCGGCGCCGGCGAGCAGCAAGTCGCCGCCTCCGCACGCCGCGCCCGAAGTTGCCGTCAGCAGCGGGATGCCGAGCTGGGCCAGAGAGGTCGCAGTGGTCACGGCGTTCACGAACCGGATCGAGAAGGTGTAGCCAAAGTCCCACGCCGACGAGGCGTCGCCCATGCGGGTCACGACCGCCTGCGCGTAGACGCCGCCCCACCTTCGCACCAGCGCCTGCACGTCCGCTGCCGACGCCTGCCAGTCGAGGCAGCCCGTGGCCGCCGCGCTCGCCGAGAGGACGAACTCGCCAGCGACCGACGCGCTCGCGCGCGACACGACGAGCGTCTGCGTCTCGACCGCTTCGCCGCACGTGCTCGTGAACGACGGATTCACGTCCCATTCGACGCGGTAGTCGCTGATGCCGAGAGCGTCGCCCGACGCCAGCGGCGCCTCCCAGACCACCAACAGCGTGGAGCGGCTCAGGCGCGAGCGGACGCTGAGCGACCGTGGCCGGCTCGGCGCGCGGTCGACGGGCGTGACGCCGGCAAGGGGCTTGGCGTCCGAGAAGGCGCCAAAGCCGACGCTGTTGTACGCGGCGACGCGCGCTCGGTAGACGTTCCCGCTTGACAAGCCGCTCAGCACGAACGAGAAAGCCATGCGCCCGGGGAGAGGCTGCGCTTGGCCTTTGAACCGCTCGGACACGGAGATGCTGAGCCCTCCGGCGGCGTTCACGATCTCCAGCCCATTCACGTCGCCAGCCAGAGACGTGAAGGTGATGTCCACGGGGGACGGAGAGGTCGCGGCACAAATCGTCGCTTGGATACCGTCGCGGATGGTCACGCGAGCAGCGACGCCGCTCGCACCGACCGCGAGGGCACCCAACGCGGCTTGCAGCGTCTGCGCATTCGCGTTGGACGCGATCACGGTCGTGGTGGCGCCCGACAAGCGCAGCTGGAAGCCGTCCGTGGCGGTCGGGGCGCCCGTGCACGTGAGAGACTGCACCTCCTGCCGTGATCCGACCGTCGCGCTCGGCCCAATCCCGTTGGTCAGTTTCGGCACGCACTGGGCAGTGCGCTGGATGGTCGGGCAGATGAGCAGGTTGTCGCCTGTGACGTGGAGCTTGTGCCCTTCAAGCGCCTCGAGCGACGACAAGCGATGCTTGAACTGGTTGCCCGAGTACTTTAGCTGCGCAAACGTCGCCATCCACGTAAACCCGTTCGTGTCAAGCACCCGCGACACCTTGACGCCGGCCTCGACCGTGCTCAAATTGCGCAGCGCGCTCTCCATACCCACGGCCGAGATGTCGTACGGCAGCTCCGGCGTCCACTGGCCGTCAAAGCCCACGCGGAAGGTACCAGACAGGAACGTGTTCGTGCCCTTGATAGGAGCCGACACGCTGATCGTGTTCACATCGTGGACCGCGCGCGGAGAGTCGAGGTGATGCAGGGTGACAGCCTGTTTGGCGCCGGCGTTGACTGTCGCGCTCCACCACTCGATGCGGAACTCGGTCACGGGCTCTCCGCCGTCATTCCAAGGGTACCCCCACTGCACCAGCACGTCTGACCGCGACATCACGTCAATCCGCGGCCAGAGCACGGCACTCGGCAGCTGATTAGCCAGCTGGACGTACGCGGGGACGGGCGCCGAGGCTTCGCCAAATCCGTTGGCGTTGTGGGCTCGAACTCGCGCATACACCGACACTCCGCCACTGGCCAATCCAGTCATGAGCGGCAAGGCGTTGAGCGTCACACGATTGAACGGTGTGATGCTGATCTTTGGGCCCTGCGGTGCTTGGAGATGGACGCCATTGGCCAGTAGACGCGGGAATCGTAGCGAGCGCGAATCGTTCGCGCCAAAGTCCACGAACGTGACCTTCCAGTCGAACCCGTGCTTGGCCACCTTGCGCGTCACGTCAACGTTGGACACACTGGACAATGCCTCCAGCGCCGCCTTGACATCGTCGTCGGTTGCGTCGAATGGAATCGGCTTGGTCGTGGGCGCCGCATAAATCGCCGTCCTGGCTTGCTGCGGCTTGGTGACAGATGTCACTGGCGTTACAATTGTCCCGGCGTTTTCCGTGAAGGCGCTGCATCCGTTCGACCCGACGTCAAGGACCTCCATCGCGGGCAGTTGGCCGCGAACTCCCGGGCCAGTAAACTCCACCGTGTACACGATCGTAGTTGGGTTCGTTGTCAGTGTGCGCGCCACACGCACGTCATCGATACCGCTCAACGACTCCAGCTCCGCCTCAAGCGCTGCGATGTCCCGCGCTGCCTCCACCGCAAAGGAACCCGATGACCACAGGATGCACCCAACATCATCGTTCAAGTTGGCTCCCCCGTTCCCTCCACGGAGACTTGTCGCGGTGATCTCGTCACCAAACTTGACACGGAAGCCACCGGATCCGTGGTCCAAGTCTCCAGTGGCACTAGAGATGGCGATCCGCTGGATTTCTCGTGTCGCGAACTGAAGGGAGTCGCCAGTGAGACTCACAGGAACGGTGTGGTCATCCAAGCTGCCGAGCTGCAGCCCCGCAGTCGCAGTTGCACGCACGCAGTCGCACAGTGGAGTCGCATCGCACTTGCCACGCACGCGGAACGTCTGGCCGATGCGGGGATACCCTGTGGTCTCCCCTTCGTCGTCATCATTGTAGCTCCCAAAGCGAATTACGTCGCCACAACTGATAGCGAGCTCGCTCCCAATCGACACAGTACTCGTGCTGCCACTGCTTCCAGTCCCGGAAGTCGCAAGGTTAAGCGCAGTGCCCACCGCAGTATCTAGTTTGTAAATAGGCAGCGGGTCTGTCAGCGCGCCTAATCTACTGGCGAACGCCGCCATTGATGCTGCGTCCATGAAACTCCACGGATCGGCAGCTGAACAAAGCGGCAGCACTGCTGGACCCCACATCACGGCGACTTCAAGACCGGGAACTGCGGCAATGGAGTCGACGTTGCAGGCTACCAATGATAGCTCCAGCTTTGTCGCACTCACGATGCTCGTCACATCTGCTTGGCACGTTGAGGCACTCCCAATGTAGATCCGCGTTCCGACCGCCACGAGTTTCTGCAACGTCGTCGACAATGTCGTCGTCGTAAGTTCATCCGTACCGCTGTCGTAGCTTACCGAGGTCACACCAGGCAAAGTGTAGGAAACTCCGGTATCGAGACACACCCGCGCTTGTTCGTTTCGCACGCGGACGTACTCGCCACGGGAGAAGATAGAGCCCAGAGAGGCATCTCCAAATCCAACCGTTGCATCAGGCGCTACTCGGAAGACGAAGTTTGATGTCTGCAACGACGACGCCGATACGAAAGCATCCACTTGGTTGGCGAACTGTCCGCGAAAGCCGACCGTGCCAGCGGTTGATAGCGAGAACGTGCTTCCGGCAGTGAACGGGCCCGTGTGGGCTGCCGTTGTCACGCGATAGAATACCACGTTTGAAGCAACATCGACGATTTGCTTGTGCGCACTGCTAAAGTTGAACGAGGTGTCATGCTCAACACGGTAGCCATCCACTGGCAGACCGCCCGACGCCATGACCTGATCGTAGGTTACTTCCAGCTTCGTCGCGGTGAGCACACGTGTCTTGATGTTCTCTAGCGTCAGCGGGATGCGAGTTGGTGCGAGTCCGTCAGTTCTACCGTCGGCCGTCATTGCCATCGTAAACTCGCCCATACCGCGCTCATTGACTGCCGAAACACGGACGAAGTACGGCACGCCAGTCTCCAACGAGGTGATGTTGTAGGTAAACGTGCCGGACGATGGCACATCTGCCGAGACAGTCGCGCGTCCGAACGCCGTTGGCACCATACCCACGTCATATACAGACGTAGTAGCATCTGCGCCGGTGCCAACCAACGCTCGGTCATTAGCTGCGAGCATTGGAAAGGCATTGGCTGGCTCTGGGGCAGGCACTTGCGTCGTGAACGTTATGAACCATCGGTAGTTGTTGGCACCCACTGCGCCGACTTGGATGCGCTCAACATGGACAGCTCCGATGCTAGGTAGCACCTCCAAAGCCTCCTCTAGAGCAGATGGGGTGATGTCAAAAGCAAGATCCGTCGTTCGCCATGGAGTATTCAGCAGGATGCCTCGCTTGGTGACCCCCAAGTACCCGACGGGTGTATCACCGAGAGTCGTGGCCGTGCTGATACCCATATTCAGCGCACTCGCTAGCGGTAACTTGGTGCGTGAGAAGGTGCCCGCGACTGCAACAAGATAATTGACCCCTTCAATGACAATCAGGTCTCCACGCTCAACCAATCCGGTAAGATCGGTCGACGTCGTCACGAATGACTGGCCTTGCACGACGTCAATCGTACCGGGCAACACACGGTAAGCATATCGAAGTGCCGAGCTGCTCCCGAACGCCAGAGTGAAACTTCCGCCTGTGATAGTGCCTGATGTCTGCACAAGCTGCACGATTGGGAGCCCAAAGGCGGGGTCTGTACGGGCTTTTTGGTACCACTCCACCTGGTAACTCGATACAGACAGCATACCTGTGGCCGTTACAGCCGCGAGCTCACGTGGTACACGCCATGTGACAACCAATGAAGTCCCCATCGCGGTTGTACTGATGTCAGCATTTCTAACCAGCACGTTCTTCGGTTGTCCAGGTTTCAGGCGTGGCATCTCGCGCTGGGGCGACGTAAGCACGGGAAGACCCGCACCGACAGGGTCATTGGACGCGTAAACGCGTGCGTAGTACCATTGTCCGGTGCTCAGTCCATCAATGCGATACTTGCCACCAGCAGCACCGCTAATGAGTACCTGTCCCAGCGCGTCGCCGTTCGTGCCGCTGTCAAACTCCGGTGACGGGTCCCATTCGATGATGTATCCTGTTGCTGGAGTGCCACCGGAGAACGTCGGCGGGCCATACGCAATGACAAGCGAGGTGGGACCAGCTAACGAGAGCACTGGAGCACTTTCGTCGGTGAACAACGAGGTTGGGCGTGAAGGTGCTTCGAACGGAACAGTAGCAAACTCTGGGCCGGTCTCGCGGCGGCGACCATAACCAAGCGCATTTAAGGCCGACACGCGAGCGTAGTATGTTGCGCCTGGCGTCAGCCCGGTGATCAAGTACTCGTACGCGGCTGTGTTGTAGTAGCTGTCTGTTGTGAGCGAAGCCGTTGCATCCACAATGCCACACGTCACTGGCCCCGACGCGTACACTGTCGGCACGCCCCCGCTCACTACAGGGACTAGGTGCGGGCAGTACGCACTACCGAGCAAATCACCCATCACACCGCCATCCCCTACCAACGATGAAACCCGAACACTCGGGAGGCCGTTTGCCGCTGTCAAGCGACTTTGCGCGACTGTGAAGTCAGGAATTGGTCCAAGTTCCGACAGGAATGTGACGGTCCATGTGCACTCGTTCTTGACAGAACAAGCACCACGAGTGACCGAAACCTGGCCCACATTCGGTAGGTTTTGCAGAATCACCGTCATGGAGTCCGCAGACGCATCGCACGCGATTCCAGAAGTCGTGTACCTGCCTCGAACTTGGCACGTCGTGCAGCTTGTCGTGTCGAGCTCGAGCCGGAACTCGCCCGTGATCAAACCTGTTGACCCAGAAGATGACGTTATAACCGCCTGGACGTGCTTGCGCATAGTTGTAAAACCTCCATCCGACCACTCGATTAAGTACTTGGAGGCAGGAGAGCCGCCATTGCCGTTCACATCGGTTGGAAACGAAATTCGCGGCCGCGGAAAGCGCACGAGCAGCGACGACACGCGCACTTCTGGAGCAACATCGCTATCATCGATCGCCGTCAACGCACGCAGGACCACTTCGGGAGATGGCGGTGGATCGCTCGACGTTACTGGCGTAACGGCGATGCTGTCACTCGTTGGGCCATAGCCAAGAGAATTGCGACTGGATACCCGCACATGTATAGTCACCCCCATCGCAAGCCCCGTAATTGTGTAAGAGAACCGGTTCCGGCGATGCATGGACAGTGTCTGCGCTGTAAAGTCAACACAGTGATGTCCGGGTGTAACCGCAAGCATTGATGTTGTCGCAGATACTGTCACGCCGGTAACTGAGAACTGGCACGAAGAGCCTCCTGCGTCAACCGTCACAGTATCGCCGACTCGTACCACCGGTGCGACGTTAGCGCTCGGGTTCGCGACAGTCAACGCGTCATTCGCCAGGTCTTGAACACATGCGGCACAAACAACCAGCGACGTCCAGATGGATGGGGACTGCGATGACACGTCGACAACGGCTAACTGCTTCGATTCCGATGAAAAGTCCGACCGCGTGTCCCACTCGACCCGGAACCGATCAATGGCTTCGAGACCAGACCATCCGTTCGGGTCAGCGAACGACACGGTCAATGTGTCCTTGGTGAATCCATTCTCATTCGACGAGTCGCTAACGAGTAGCTGCCCAGGCATTACAAGCGTCGGGGCGCTTGGAAGCTGTCGGGTCACTATCACTTGGCCACTGAGAGACGATGTCGCGGTGCACAACTCGATGCCTTCTTCGCAGATAGCGGTCCCGATGGTCTCGGCCCCGATACCTTCCGCGTTTTGCGCGCGCACACGCACCTCGTATTGCATTCCTGGTGTTAGACTTCGCAGAACAGTCGAATACCAGATCCCAGAGGCAGAGGAATCGCTAGTTGTCGCCACTACGCTTTCTTGTGGCGTGAGGGCAACGTAGCCACCGGTGCCCGCTACCATATGAAGAGTGTCTGCATTTACAGAACCGGTCGCAAAGTGTTCGCAACCGTGGTTGCCCTGGACACTGTAGACGATCTTGCTCGCGCCGGCATTCCATGCGGCCGATACCCCTCTAACAATAATGATGCAGTCGGTCGGCATTGCGCCGCCACTTAAAAGGATCATCTGGCTCGGAGTGAGCGTGATATCAGAGCCCAACGTCATGGTCGTCGCACTTAGAGCGACCACGCAACCAGCACACACTACGGTTGGTGCAAACGACGTGGTCGAGTACTCCACAAAGTACTTGGCGATCTTCGACCCACCGTCGGAGCTGGGTGCTTGCCACTTCACGTTCAGTGCAGTATTGTCTGCGCGATTACTGGCGACTTTAACATTGCGAGGAAGCTTTGGAGGACCAGCCGGAGCGAGCCGCAGGTCGTTGGCACACGGTGGGTCGTGGCAAATTGCAAGCGCATCACGTGGAGAGCCGAGCCCAACCAAGTTCAATGCTGACACGCGTATGGAGTAAGCTGTTCCTTGCTGCAGCACACCTCCGTCCAGTTCAGTACCCGTCCAAACGTTGCCTGCAACCGATGTACACCCTCCGGAGCCATCAGTAGCTGACACGAGAAGCTGTTCGACGTTTGGACTGTCTGCGAAGCTTGCGTCGGTGAACGTAATTCGAAACTTGGCCCCCAAGGTCGTGTCCAGCGATATCGAGACCGCGCCATCCAAGATGTCCAACAGCTCTGCAGCGAGAGCTGACGAAGTCAAGGACTGTGACAAGCATGGAGTTGTTGGTCGTATGTGCACCGAATACGGGCCGTCCGCGAGAGAGCAAGCGTTGGGCGTGGACAACGGGATGATCGGCAGCTGATCCGCGGACGGCGTAGCAGTCGCCGCAACTGTGAATATGCAAGCGGCTCCGCCCTTGTCGATAATCAGCTGCGAGTTCGTCCCGAGCTTTGCCGTCAAGTCGGCTTCAGTATGGTCAAACCCGATATACGACGCACTGGCACTAAAGTCAAGCGTACAGGAAGCACACAAGACGTCCGAGAAATCTCTATCCCCTGTCGATAGCCGGAATGACCCTGGGTTAATCGCAGGCCTCGCCGAGATTGACAAGCTCTGCACTTCGGCACCCAGCGGGAACGCGCACGCTGATGGGGTGCACATTTTGGCAATTCCCGCGTCGTCCACCATCCGAACGTCGAAGAATTGCGGGTAAACCGAAAAGTCTGCGGCTGTATCCCACATTACGCGGTAGTGTGTGATCTCAGAGCCGCCATCGTCCGCTACGAATCCGAGAGCGTTGACTGTCGGCTTCGTAAACTGGACTTCGAGCTGGTTCGGAATGTTCTTGGCGCTTACCTGCATCGTCACAGTCGTCGGTACATGCGCTACTTGTGCGGTTGGAATAATTGGTTTTTCCGCGCCTGGCGACACGACTTGAAGCGTGACACTGTCAATGATATCCGCGAGCACTGGAGACCCATATCCAAGGTTCATACTAGTCAAGAGATGGCCGTTGTAAGCCGAGACACGCACGAAATAGCTCGTATCGACTGTGAGAGCGCGGATTGTGTATGTCATCACCGCATCCGGTGCGCCAGCTGCTGCAACCACCTCGACGAACCCGCTGGCTGCAGCGTATGTCGTACCACCATTTCGAGGATTCGACTTCAAAAAGTCGGTGGTATCGCTCCATTCGACCATATACTTGGATGCTGAGCCAACTGCAGGGGCTTTCCAGCTGACCCCTAGCGACTCGTCGTCGACAACAGACACGAGCACTGAAGACGGACCAACAGACGGAACGGGACCCGGGGTGACGAACATTGGTGCTGGTTTGTAATGTTGGGCGCCAGTGTCGACTTCCGAGACAATCACATCCGCTGTCTGAATGACACTGACACTGTCCAGCGTTGCAGCAAGCGTGCCTAGCGCCGACGGCTCGATTCCGTCGACAGATTGTGTCAAGAACGTGATTGACCAGCGCAACCGAAACTCCTGTTGGGTGGCGATACCGCTGCTGTCAAACGGCGTCAGTGTTTCTCCCTTTGAGTGATCTTCCCTGGTCACAGCAACGACACCGACGATCGGCAGCGTGCGTAAAGCATCCTGAACTTCAAGTGCGCCTGCGTTGACAGGGATCGATGTAGTGGAATAACCCGGATAGTTGGCAAACGCAAACTTGAAGGTTTGCGGGTTAGCCAAGGCAGTTGCAATGGTTGCACTTTGGATGACCAGCTGTACAATCCGGAGGTTGGTATCGCAAGGTGTTGCAAGCGCCGGAGTGCCGTACCCACGCTTGTTGTATGCAAGCACGCGGAAGTAATACTGCCGAGCGCTATCCAGCCCCGACACGGTGTATGAGTGCTGCTGCTGCGCTGGGTTCGAGTCCGTCATGTTTGGTGCATCAAACAACGCCGAGCCCGAGTAGATGCCTTGTAACTCGAATCCAGAACTGACGTCCCATTGGATTTTGTAGTGGGCGATTTTGTCTCCACCATCAAGCAATGGAGGGTTCCACATCACCAACACCTTGCCGACGTCAACAGGTGATGCAACCACGCTTTGGGCTTCCATGGGGGTGCGAATCTGTGGGGAAACGGCTCGTGCTACTTCGAAGAACGAGTTTTGATAGTATGCGTTCTGGGCAGCGATGCGTACATGGTAACTCGCATTTGCAGTCACTGAAAGCTTTGCCACGAGCGGTATCCCACCTTTTGTAACCTCACGAGACTCGACGCACGGTGTTGATCCCGTAAGAGATCCCCCACAAGACCTCGACCGGAATGGAAGCACCTTTTGTGCGTCCGTGCTTGTCAAGAGCAAGGGAAGGTCGTACATTTGGTCGAACGTCACAAGCCAGCGGAATCCGTGTCGCTTCGCTGGCAACAACATGTGATCAGTGACTTTCGTTGTGGTGACATTCACCTCCTGAACGGTGGAAAGACCTTCTAGAGCAAGCTTGATATCGGTGGCTGAAGCGTCCACAGCAATCCCTTGCGTTGATTCGCCACAGAAACTCAAGTACACAACGCCTCCAAGATCAATCGGCGAGCGAGCGTATACAAGCACCTCCTGCACCTCGTGTGCCGCGCTGATACTCATACTCGACCGGGTTGACAGGGGTGCAAAGCTCTGCACGCTCCCACGAACAAGCTCCGACACCACGAGTTGAATGTCGTCTCCTGCAACTGGAGACAGCCGCACCGCTGCAAGTAGCGGAACATCACCTAGGCTGTCGCTAAACGCGATTGTCCACTCGTACCCATAGCCGCCGTACAATACACGCTTTCGGCTCACAAATGTCTGGTCCGCAATTGCAGGGGTGCTACTATACACTTGACGTAGAACGCCCTGTAAAGCACTCCGCACTTGCTCATCAGATGCATTGCCAGCAATGGCGCCAGTCGACACTCCACTCATGCGGATGACGAACTGCTCACGCGTTAGGTCGCTCAACTGACTCGAAATTGAGACGACTTGCTGTTCAGCGACGCCCTGTTGTTTGCTGCTCTCAATCACATACTGTGTGATCACAGATCCCCCAGTGTTCATTGGAGCCGACCACGTTGCAAGCAGTGCGTCCGACGAAATTGGTGCAATGACGACATCCCGTGGTGGGTCCGGGGTTGTCTGGACGTACTGCACCGCTGGTGTGCTGTACCGAGTCTCACCGTACACATCGCCGACCCCGTTCCATGCCGAGACACGAACGTGATATCCAACGCCGAGCAACAATCCTGTGATATTGAATTGCGCTTGGCGTCCGTTGCTGTCCGTGATCGCGCTTTTCGCTACAATCGCCGACCCGTAGAGTGGACTGTCCATTGCCGGGAGGGCGCCAGCAACCGCTCGTTGCGTTTCACATGTGATAATAGCGTCAGAATCGGAGCTAGTCAAGGCCGAGTTGTCACAGGACAGCAAAGGGTGGTTCGGCCCAAGCCGAGAGACGAAAACTATCGTGTATCTCGCCCCGGAACCATGCGGGAAGGCTTGCTTGTACACTTCAATGTCGCCGACGAGCCCTGGCAACCCCATTGGTGCCTCAATACTCTCCAGAACCGACTTCAACTCGCTCGCTGTCGCATTGAATGCGAGCCAGTTTGTCTTTTGTTGGTTGTAAACCAGTTGAAACTGCCCACCGATCTCCCCCGCATCTGTTGAAAGCGTGACCGTTTGTTGCTCGTACCCTTTCATGCCGTGCACCACCGTGACAACATCCATGGCTGCATTCGTGCCTCGA
>JAADXZ010000432.1:0-21831 GCA_023338055.1 Phytopythium mirpurense | reverse complement strand
TTGCGCGCCGGCCTTGTCCGATAGCGCCGAGTCGGAGCTCAGCCCAAAGTCCGTCACCTTGGCCTTTCCATCGCCGCCCACCAAGATGTTGTTGCACTTGAGATCTCCGTGGACGATGCCACGCGAGTGGAGGTACTGCACACCCAGCGCAGCCTCGTGCAGCTTGTGCCACATCTCGTCTGGATGCTTCCGGAGGTACTTGTCCAGCGGTCCGTTGGCGGCGAACTCGCACGCAAAGAACGGCGTCCCAATGTGGCAGGCGCCGAAGAGACGGACGATGTGAGGGTGGCTCAGCCCGAACCAGACGCCGACCTCGCGCGCAAACATCTCGCGCATCTTCTTGCGCTCCTCGCGGTCGACTGAGTTCGACGCGGCTCTGCTTGGCGCAGCCGACGACATGTACGACTCGAAAACCGAGTTGAAGCTCGAGTTCGCCGAGCTGGATTGGTCCAACAACTTGACGACCACCTCTGAGTCGAGCCATCTCGCGCGGTAGACGCCTCCAAAGCCGCCGGTGCCGACACAATCCGCGTTGTCGACTTCCAGCTCGTGCCAAGGGAGGAACCACTCAGGCGTCGTCGTCAGTGTATCGGATGCGGAGTGCTGGACGAGGTCATCCAGCGCTTTCTGGATCACTGCCAGCTGACCTGGCGTGTAGTCGGAGCCATGGTCGTCGATCTCCGATCGCAAAGTTGCCACGAGCAGCACGCGGTCTTCCTCTGTGTCCTGCTCGCTCAGCACCAACAGCGTCTGCTTCACCTCCGAGACGAACAATTCCAGTTGACTCGCTTGCTGTGCATGCCACTGCCGCTTGTGCGCCTCCACCTCCGGTTGAGAGCCTTCCATCATGGCCCAGATCGCGTCCAGACGACGCCGCAAACCGTCCATAGCAAACCCAGTAGCTCGAGTCGCCGACAAGCGTTGGATGCGATTGTGGTACGAGACTGGCTGCACCATGTTGTCAACGTCGACGAGTAGCTGATGGAACTGGTCCAGCAGCTTCCACGGCTGACTCGACCGTGTAAGCGCCTCGTACATTGCCCGCACCTCCTCCAACGCTCGGCGATGGAGGTTGGTTGTGTCGCGCCCCGAGAGTAAACCTTGCACCTTGGTCCAGAGGCGAGTAAGCTCTCCGTCCTTGTAGTCTTCGATGCGGATGTGTGGCTCGGGCTCAGGTTGCCGCAAAGTCTGGTGCTGGGCATGCTCTCTTGCTGCCAAACGCTCAAGCATCTGAGCTGCGACTAAAGCTGAAACTCGACGCGCGGAATCACGCGCACACATGAGGGCCGCCAATTCGACGACGTCATCGGTGAGAAGTCCCGGGGCATCACTCGTGCGCGCTTCAACGGCGGGATTCCAGTAATCCTTCCGGTAGATGACGTCAGCGTCACGGCTCGACTTCCACGGAACCGTCCCCGAGAGAGCTTCCACGACGCACAACCCTAGCGAGTAGACATCCGATGCATACGACGCTTTCTCGCCTTTCACACGCTCAGGAGACTGCCAGCGAGTCGACCCGAATAGACCGCTTCCCGTACCGGCAGACGACCCACTCAGCGCAAACCCGGCCAGCTTTGCCAACCCGTCACTCCCGACCAAGATGTTGCTTCCACGGAGATCGCCATGCACGATCTTGCGCTCATGCAAATACGCCAGACCGAGTGCCGCCTCGTGCAGGAACTTCCACGGCGTGTACTCAGCCCCAATACGTCGACACACAGCGAGATAATCGACGAGAGACCCATTGCTGGCGAACTCGGACACGAAGAAGTAGTGGCCGACATTGCACGCACCGTACAGCTTGATCACGTTCGGGTGCCGCAACTGGCGCCACACCGTCACTTCGCCCGCAAAGGACGCCATGGTGGCCTCAGGGACGAATAGCTTGACCAAGACGTCTGCGTCCATCCACTTGGCTCGAAACTGCACGGTGATATCTTCTCGGTTGGTCAACCACTGTAATTCGATCTCGAATGGAGAAATGAACCAGCTCATCGACGAATCCGGCTTGTGGCTTTCGATTGCGCCTGGATTCGGGGCGACGGCGCTTCGGGTCACTTGTAGAAGTGGCAGCAGCAAGCGCTGAATTGCTGAATGGCCCTTGCTCGCAGCAAAGTAGATCGCCGTCTTCCCGCTCTTCTCGACTGCATTCACGTCTGCGCCTCGGTCGACGAGTAGCTGCACCGCACTCAGATTGCCGATCGTCGACGCATACATGAGAGGTGTCGATCCGTTCTTGTCGACTGCATTCACAGCCGCGCCTTGGTCGACAAGGTCCTGCATGACGTCAGCGTGTCCCCCTTCTGATGCAAGTATCAATGCTGTTTTTCCGTCGCCGTTGGCTGCGTTCACGTCCACGCCTCGGTCAATGAGAGCCCGAACGATGTTGACGTGGCCTCTTTCCGATGCATACATCAGCGACGTAGACCCGACGCAGTCGACTGCGTGCACGTCCGCGCCTCGTTTGATCAGACGATGCACGACATTAATGTGGCCCCTTTGCGACGCATGCATCAGCGCAGTCCACCCGTCACTCGTTGCAGCATTCACGTCCACATCTCGGTCGATCAGAAACCGCGCAATGCCCATGTGGCCTCTTCTGCAAGCATACATCAGCGCTGTCTTCCCGTCGCGATTGACTGCGCGTACGTCCGCACCCTTGCCGACGAGAAACTGCATGATTCCCGTTGTGCCATCCTGTGACGCATTCATCAGTACTGTTGCCCCGCTCGTCTCGGCCGCATTCACGTCCGCGCCTCGGTCCACCAGAATCTGAAGGACGTCCATCGTGCCTTCCTCCAACGCGTACATCAGCGCCGTCCTCCCAATCTTGTCAGCTGCATTCACGTCCGCGCCTCGGTCGATCAGAGCCTCAACGATGTCCGTATGGCCTTTCGTGCATGAATACATCAGCGCAGTCCATCCGTCGCTCTTTGCAGCATTTACATCTGCTCCGAGGCCGATCAGAAGCTGCAACGCGCCCATGTGGCCTCTTACAGACGCATGCATCAGTGCTGTCGTCCCGTTCTTCTCGGCTATGTTCACGCCTGCGCCTCGGTCCACTAGAATCCGAATGGCGTCCATCGCCCCATTCGCCGCCGCCTGGATCAGCGCTGTCGCCCCGATCATCTCGGCCGCATTCGCGTCCGCGCCTCGGGCGATCAGAGCCCCCGCGATGTCCGCGTGGCCTCTTGCAGACGCGTACATCAGCGCAGTCCATCCGTCCTTCTTTGCAGCATTTACGTCTGCTCCAAAGTCGATCAACACGCGCGCGACGTCCAAGTGGCCTCTCGCAGCCGCATGCATCAGCGCCGTCGTCCCGTTCTTCTCGGCTGCGTTCACGTCCGCGCCTCGATCGACGAGAACGCGCACGACATTCACTTTGCCTTTTTCCGAGGCAAACATCAGCGCCGTCTTTTTGATCTTGTCGCCTGCGTTCACGTCCACGCCTTGATCGATCAGACTCTGCACGGTCTTCGCTTGACCTCTCGCGGATGCGTTCATCAGAGCGCTCGCCCCATTCCTCGTGGCTGCATCCACGGGCGTGTCTCGGACAACACGAGCCTGCACGGGTTCCACCTGGCCTTCCTTCAGCGCTCCATGCTCCCGCGCAGTCGTCTCGACCTTGCCGACTCCATTCACGCCCGCTCCTCGATCGATCAAAAGTTGTGCGACGTCCGCGTGGGCTTTGTCTGACGCATACATGAGCGCAGTCATCCCGTCGCACTTTGCAGCATTTACGTCTGCCCCGAGGTCGACCAACACGCGCGCGACGTCCAAGTGGCCTCTCGCAGCCGCATGCATCAGCGCCGTCGTCCCGTTCTTCTCGGCTGCGTTCACGTCTGCGCCTCGGTCCGCGAGGAGCTGCACGACGCTCACGAAGCCTCCGGCCGAGGCGTACATCAGCGCCGTCTTGTCGATCTTGTCGCCTGCGTTCACGTCCGCGCCGCGGCCGCTCAGGATGGCCTGCACGACGTCCATGTGGCCTCGCGCAGACGCGTGCATCAGCGCCGTCTTGCCGCTCTTCTCGACCGCATCCACGTCCGCCCCCAGGCCGACTAGAAGCTGCGCCATCTCCACGTGGCCGGTCACCGCCGCTGCCATGAGGAGCGTCCACCCGTCGGCGTCCTTGGCGTTCGCCGACGCGCCGTCCTGCACCAGTTGGCGCACGCGCTTGGCCTTTCCTCCCCACGCCGCCTCCATCACCGCCTGCGCCATCGTGTTCGACACTTGCCAAAGTCGCGCCCTCCTTCTACTGTAGATCGCCCCCCACCGCACTTGTGCCTTTCAACATTTCGATACTGAAATCAAGTATCCTATTAGAGCTCGCCTTTTTCAACAACAAAAAACAGACGTGGCGCGGCACCCACTCGGCCGTGAGCGCCGCCGTGGACGCGCTGCTGCTGCGCCGGCACGGGCCCAAGCGCTGCCGCAAGAGCCTGGCACTTGCGTACAAGCACGACACGCAGAGGCGGGCGATCATCCCGTCCGAGTCGCAGACCAAGGCTCGCAGCGCGCCTTGAGGAAGGTCACCGGGCTCGTGTCCGAGCCGTCAAGCAGGGAGCCGCCTACCAGTACGCGCCAGAGCGATATAAGGAGCGTGAGCGGTGCACGAGCGGCGGGCGAGGTGGAGCTGATGGAGCGGTGCCGGGCTGAGAAGCTGCTGCCCATGCACTGGCACGTGGCCAAGGCATTCGAGGTTGAAGAGGACGGCAAGAGGACGCTCGAGGAGGTCGTCGGACGCGTCGAGTCGCACGTCGTCGGGGGCCTGGCATGGAGTGTCAACTTCTCCAATGGCGTCTCGCAAGTTCATGGAGCTGGAGGAGCTGGTAGGACTCGTCGGCTCGTCCAAAGAGTGCGGTTTCGACACCACAGGCCCAGTACTAACAGGCTGAAGGCAGCCGGACGTTATGCGCGTTCATACCAAGGAAAACACATGCTCACGACAGAGATACTGAAGCCCTGCAGCATGAGTGACGCCGATGAAATGGGTGCACTGGGATGCCTCATCACTGGCGCCGACGCTTCTGGCCACGATTAGGGTCAGCACCGGTATATGATGCGGCAACAGGTACTAGTAGTGTCGGGTGCTGGGCAGCTTCTTCGGTCGGCTCGTCACATGCCCGCGGCACAATTGCACGAGTCTTCGCGCCTCTTCGTCGAACGGCACGCCCGGCAGCTGGTAGCAAGCGAGTATGTCTCGTGTCTTGTCGACAATGACGGTCTCCCCGCGGCTGTACATCGTGAACGATGCGTCCATCTGATCGTCGGTGTACTTGCACGCGTAGTTGGAGGTGTGGTGCGCATTGTTGAAGCTCGTCAGGGTCAAACTCATGTCAGGTCCGCGCCGAATCGCCTGGACAATTGGGTCGCGGTCATATTAAACCATTGGCATCACCCACGACCCGCTCATCCGCCGCTGCGTGTTCACCCAGTCAAGACGAAGCTTTGCGACGTTCTGCAGCGTGGGCTGTGCCATCACATCTCTGTACGCTTCCCAGCTGAGTCAGCGCCAGTCCAAGAAGCGACTGCGCTCGACTCGTAGACGACCAGCTTTTCCGGGACACATCGCAGCAGCACGCGCTTATAGCCGAGCCTGGGCGCGATATTGCATGGCGACGGGCTCCCTGAAGCCTTCCGTGAACCGCGGGTTGCGAATGGTGGCCTTGCTTACGTGCTTCTTCATACTGGCATGCCACATCTTGCCCGCGCTCTCGCCCACCTCCTCTTCCTCTCAGTGCAGCACGAGTCACTCCGCCACGTCTGTGGTCAGCGGTACTGGAACGGTCCTCATCTCATCAACAGCCAGGCCAGGAGTGAGCGGAAGCATGGGCGCTGGCCCGACGAAGGAGAACGGGCACTTGACGCGCGATTTGGACGTGACCACGGCTGCGAGGGCGTCCGACAGGCTGCAGCGCACGTCGTGTTTGGGCTCGGGGTCTTCTGGAACTCCTCCTCCGAGAGGAGATCGACCTCGTTGGCGCCAGTGTCGCCGCCATCCGAGCTGGAATCGCTGCCGGAGCCGCTCCAGGTATCTCCATTTCGATCCCTTTTGCAGAAGCAGAAGCGCCATAGTAGAATATTCCTTTGCAGATTCCTCAGTCCATGATTGGCTAGATATGCGTGTATTTACATGCAAGACCAATGTATATACAGTCAAACCTGCCGATAAGCCGATCATAAAAATAAATAACCCTGAACAAGCAATGTCTATCATATTGACACACTTAAGGTTACTTAATACTTCGAGAAATTTGTTAAGGCACCAAAATTCTAACATTCAATAAATACGAGATCGGCCTATCGGCAGGTTTGACTGTATTGGACCGCAAATTATGTGGTCCACTCCATTATCCATGATCGTGAGTGAGTGTCGTGGACTTCAAGAACAAACATTCTGCAGTCCATCAACATCATGGACCGCATCAACATCTACTCAAAGAACGGCAGTATAAAGAGACTCGTACGCAGGACGCACAGAGTTCAATACAGCACACGAAGGCAACTGCGCCATCCCATTCACCAGTCTTCAATTCGACAGCACACGCCCAAGCGCCAGCCGCCAAGCTCGCGCACCCAAGCCACCAACCAACCAAGAGCAAGCCATCCGCCAGCATGTCCACTGCCCCACGTACCATCAAAGCTTACGCAGCCGCCTCAACCGGGCAACCCGTCAAGCCGTGGCAGTACGTGTCCCGCCCGCTCGGCGCTGAGGACGTCGAGATCAAGATCTCGCACTGCGGCATCTGCGGGTCGGACGTGCACACGATCGATGGCGGCTGGGGCCCGTTCGACCGGCCGCTAGTGGCCGGACACGAGATCGTCGGCGAGGTGACGATGGTCGGGGCGGACGTCCAGGGCCTGCGGGTCGGCGACCGCGTCGGCGTCGGCGCCTTAGTATCGGCGTGCTTCAACAAGGACCCAGAGGCGCCGTGCAAGGCCTGCCAAGTAGGCGCAGACGCCTACTGCGGTGCCAGCGTCTGGACGTACAACCGCCGCTACAAGGACGGCAGCACGTCCTACGGAGGCTACGCTGAGTACGTGCGCGTGCTCGAGGCGTTCGCGTTCAAGCTGCCGGACAACATCCCGTCGGACGTCGCCGGACCGCTCATGTGCGCCGGCGCTACAGTGTTCACCCCGCTCAAAGAGGTCGGCGTCAAGCCGGGCGACCGTGTCGGCGTTGTCGGTATCGGCGGTCTTGGACACCTTGGCATTCAGTTCGCCAAGGCATTTGGCTCTACCGTCGTGGCCTTCTCGCGCACGGCCAACAAGGAAGCCGAGGTGCGCGCGCTTGGCGCCGACGAGTTCGTCAACTACAGCGACGAAGCGCGAGCCAAGAGCGCCGAGGGGTCGGTGGACGTCTTGTTGGTGACCGCGGACGCCACGAACATGCCGTACGACCTCTTCCTGAGCTTCCTGAGCTTCCGCGGGACGCTCATCATGGTCGGCGTCCCCGACGACCAAATCAAGCTGCTGCCGTACAACCTGGTGCTCATGGGCCGCAAGCTCGTGGGGAGCGCCATCGGCAGCATCCGAGACATCAAGGAAATGCTCCAGCTCGCGTCCGAGAAGAACGTGCGCCCAGTGGTCCAGAAGCTGCCGATGAGTGAGGTGAACACGGGTCTCGACATGGTGCGCAGCGGCTCGGTTCGCTACCGCGTCGTGCTCGAGAACTGAGCGGGCTGAGTGGAGTCGGAGGCTTGAGGAAGGACACTCCCTGTCGGTGCAGATCGATACAGTGGGTTTAACCTCTTCAATCCCAAAGCTGTCGGTCTCCTCCGATGCCTCGAACTCATTCACAGACGCGTCTGCAATCCCGTCGGAGCATTAGCCTTGTGGGAGACGCTGCGCTGCAGCTAGTAGGCGACGCGAGCGCTGCCGCTCGTTGAAAACGTCGCGCAGACTGAGCACGACCGTCGGGTGCAGCGCGTTGATGCGCGCCAGAGTCTCCGCCGCCGTCGCTTCACTCGCCGAGGCTTCTGCGATGGTCTTCCGCACGTCCAGCGTTCGGTCCGCTCGCCGGAGGATCGGGTGGTCCGCCGGACTGGGCGACGGCGCGTGGTTGTGCGTCGTCTCCTTGCCTCGGTGCTGCACCTCCCAGACCCCGGTGGCGATATTCCGGAGCACGCTGATCTCCATCGGACACCCGCACCGCCGCGACGTGGCGTTCGACCGCTGCGTGGCGCTCGAGCGCCTGCTTTCTCGGCGCTCCCCATGCCGGTCGCAGGCGTAGATCACGCGGCGAGCGACCCCCTTCTTGTCGCAGATCGACCGCTTCACCACCAGCGCGTACCCGTGGCCGCGCGCAAACAGGTTCATGGCCGCCTGCGCCTCCTGCAGGGAGCTGTACGTGCCCTCGGGAGGACATGGCAGCGCCTGCATCACTTGTTATCGCTTTCGGAATCGAATTCGAAAGTGACGCGTGATTGGGCGAATATATTCTAGGGGATCATAGTGACGCGTGATTGGCTGGATTGATCCTTCAACGTGCACGCACTACGTTACGTGCAAGTCTCACCTGCATGACCAATTGGTCGCTCACGACTGCGCGCACATGCTCGTGTCGCGGGGCTTGGGCGCTGCTCCGGCGTGGCTCGAGTCGGCGTACTCATTCGCAGTGGCCTCGCTGCTCGGGTCGCTAGCCCCCAAGGACGTCGACGCGTGCAGCTTCACGGTCGCCTTGCTGGCGTCCGCCGTCGACGGCGTCAGCGACGTGGACAAGGCGCGCAACAGGTCGCGGCCAGGCTTCGAAGCGGACGACGCATCGGGCGACTTCTTGGCCGCGGCATCGCTCACGTCGCAGGTGGTGAGGCGTGCGCGCAGGTCAGCGACTTGCTCGTCCAGCTCCGTGAGCTGCGTGGCAGCGACCGCCTTCTTGCGCTGGTGCGCCATCCGGAGCATGGCCAGGTCCGACTTGGCCTGCGCGCGCAGCTTCCTCGCGAACTCGGCGTGGGCCGTGCGCGCGTCGTCGATCGCCTTGGCGTGCTCATTCTCGACCGCAAACACGTGCTGCACGTGGCTCGTCTTCTTGAGCACGAGCTCGCGCTGCAGCTCGACCACCTTGTTCACGAGCTCCTTCTGCTGCGAGAGCAGTGAGCGCTCCTCCTGGTGGAACTCGCGTTCCGTCGCCAGCCACTCGTCCGCGCCCTGCTGCGTCTGGAGCTGCAGCTCGAGCTGGCGCTGCTCGCGCTCGCGGATCGATGCCTCCATCTCTTCCGTGCGGCGACGAGCCCACTCCAAGTCGCTCTCGGCGTTCTTGACGCGGATCTCGTGCTTCAGGTTCATCGTCGTCAGGTCGCTCGTGAGGCGCTCGAGCTCCGACTTGTTGGCATTCAGCTCACTTTGAAGCTCGCTGCGCATCTCCGAGAGCTCCCGCGTGGATTCTGTGAGCTGATTCTCGTACAAACGCTTCTGATCGGCGGCTGAGACCGCTACTTCTTCGTTTTGGGTCTTCGCGGCTTTCAACTCGGAGTCAAGGCGCTGCACTTCCTCCTTCCAACTAGCAAAGTGACGAGCCAGCTGCGCGAGGACCAGCTCGCCAAAGCGTTGGACGGACGGTGACACGGCGTGAAGCAGCTCATTCTCTAGCGCAGAGTACAACTGTGGCCCGTCACCGCGTGTTTTGTACGAGGCCAGGGCGGCCACCAGGTCTGTCTTGTAGCGCGTCAGTGACTCCAGCAAGCCATCCGAGAAGCTCTCGCGGGGTCTGACGGTCACACACAAGAGTTTTGGTCGTCAGAGTTTCACCGATGCGTGAAACAGGGCACAAGTACGCACGTGTCGGCGAGGCGATCAGCCATGTGCTCGTCCAACTTGCGCGGCATCATTTCGCCGAGAGTCGTGGCGCATTTTGAATCGAAGGCCGCCATGGCAGCCGCAACGCGCTTGGTCATCTCAGCTTCCAGTTGCTGCAGCCATTTCTCCGTGCGCTCGTCGAACTGCCGCGCAAGTGCTGACGCCTGGGCCTTTTCATCCAAAAAGATCATCGCACGAGCGGTCAGCAACTTCACCTTGGCGGCTTGAGTTCCGCGCCAGTGGCTGGTGAACAAGTCCCGAGCTGTGGAGGCTTCAGAACCGTTGGCGCTTGCTACAGGAAACGTAGCTCGGTATGCTGCTTTGGCAGCGTCAAACGCGTCCAAGATGGACTGTTCAAGCAGCAAGTTGCTTGCGGTTTGAATCGCAGGAGGCTGACCAGCATTCAGCATCGTGATGTACGCTTCGATCACACTCGGGAGCTGCGCTGCATCCAGCTCGCGGCCCATGACTTGCTTGGCGGCCAGCTGTGTGGCCGCCTTGTCCGCCAAGTACGAGCTGTAGAGCTTGTCCACAGACTCCACAAACTGCGAGCGCAACGTGTCGGGCGCGGGCAGGTCCGTGGCGCCGGCTGCAGCTCCTTCCGTCGCTCGACCGAGCACGACGCACTCGCGTGACGAGAACAAAGTCGTCAGATACATCCTCAGCGAGTTGCGCGCGCCAACCGCGTCGCTGTAGCCGATCTCCTCGGCCACTTTGCTCGCCAGATACTATCGCAACGAGCGGTGGCATGCACGCGTTAGTATTAGCGCAGGTGCAGTGACATGGCACGCACTTGGTCGTAGTCGCACCTCGCTGGGCGACATCTTGCCTCCATCACCGCCCGTCAGCCACTTAACCTTGAAGTTCTGCGCGATCCAGACGAGTGACGGCGCGTGGCGATGGAACTCGCTCACTGACACAGTGTCCAAACAGTGTTCCGCATGGTCAGTCGCCCGCAATGGAGCCATAATGGAGCCATAGTGGGACCACAATGGGACCACAATGGGGCCCAGTGACTCGCCCACGACCTATCCGTGTCTGTCGTACCAACGCTCTGGTCATCCATAGTCGGCTTGATCCGCACAGCGTTAGGGACGTCCGCAACCCACTCGAGCCGATCGATGGCTGCCGCGTCCACTTCTCCGTCCTCGCAGTAGAAGAGCGCGGACGAGAGCAGCAGCAGCAGCGCCAGCCGCGCGCGCCGCTCCGCTGGCGTCTCTTTCTTACGCTCGCAGCTCGTGATCACCACGTGACAGTCACCGGACGTGTCGACCTCGCCTTGAGGCAGCCACAGCCACAGGAGCACGCGCTCGCCGGCCTTCGCGCTCGGCTCCGCGCCGTGGAGCAGCGTCCGAAGGAGCAAACGAGCGCTTGTTCCGCGCGGCCCCCACACCCCCAAAACGCGCGCGCGTCGGCCCTTCAGCGCCTCCAGCGCCTCTATCGACGCTTCGCTCACTTGTAATGGCGCGTCAGACCCCGCGGCGGCGCAGGAGACCAGCGGCAGCGCGCGCCATTCGCGCGCCATGACCATATTCTGCCTTTCTGCCAGGAAAGGCTGAACTGTTATGAGTGCGGTTTTTTTTTCAACCAATGAAAACTCAGTGTGCTCAGCTTTTGTCTTCTGATTGGCTCGAATCCGCATGCTGGGTTTTGCCAAATCACATTCGAGGGTACACGGTGCAGGGTTATCATGGAGTGGCGGCAATGATGTTGAAGCGGTTGTTTCGACACGTGGTCCACATTAGTCTGTAGCGAATCAACTACGCTAGACACGTATGAGTACTTTTCCGACCATCTCAGCAATATTTCTGCAACATCTACTATTTTAACGCTTCCCCTTTTCCCCAGATCCTGAAAAGCAACAGCCGTGTTCTTCGCTTCGTAAAGGGAGCTCATAGAGTACATGCAGCGAGTAAACGTCACCACATGTGAACTACAGGCGTAACCCGGGTCTTCTTCACGGGCGGGCGGGACCCCTTTTCGCATCTCTATAGTGAAACCAAGACAAACCGCCGCGGGCCCGACGCTCTGAATTAACCGCCACGACCGACGGATGCGCCAGCCCGCTCCTCGCCCTTCTCCTGCGTCGTCTTCTCCCCTCATTCCAGCTTCCGCGCCCCGCAGTCGACAAGTCGCCCCACTCCCCGTCGCGATGGCGAGAAAGCGCCGCTCGGTCGCCGCGCCGTCGACGCCCACGCGCGGGGCAGCCAAGATCGCGTTCCCGTCCCCGTCCCCGCCGTCGATCACAACGTCGTCGCTCCGCAGCGCGCATGGCAGGGCGGCGGGCGCGCTCCCGGCGCTGTCTCCGCCGCTGAAGAAGCGCGTGTCGACGCGCCGAGTCACATTTGCCACCAAGATGGCGCTGGACGAGGGCGATGAAGAGACCGAAGGCGGAGAAGGCTGCGACGACGGCGATACGGCGGCCGACGAGGAGGCGCTGCGCCTGCGCCACATGCAGCCGGACCCGTACCTCCAGCCAGACGACTTTCGCCGCCGCGCGCGCGTGTTCCGCCGCGGCAAGACGGTTTACGACGCCATGCTCACGCGGGTGCGTGCGCTCTTTTTCTATTTTGCGACCATCACTCTTTATGGAAGTGCGGTCGGACTGATTTGTGCTGCCCTACCGCGTTACCAGGCTCGCGTACACCACAACCACAGCGAGTTCATTGCGCTGCAGGCGCTCGAGTGCGACGGGCAATTCTTCCTGTGGACGCGCGCGGGTCGCGTGGGCTGCGCGGGGAAAACGGCGCTCTTGGGCCCATTCGACACGGAGAACAAGGTCGTCAGTGAGTTCTGCGCGCGGTTTGCGAGCCACACGCAGTGCGAGTGGGACGAGCGGCGCCACCTCCACCGCGCGCGGCCGTACGAGGAAGGGAGGTGCGTTGGTCTCTTCATGCTTATCATGCCCACAGGCCCATGATGTTATCAGACGGGTCTGATAACGGGCCGTGGGGTTACGCCGTGTACCCCATCCTTCCCAGATTAGGGCTTCAAGGGTTACGCGCATGGCTACACTTGACTGATTACGTATCCGCAATGTGCTGATGATGACAGCTACACTTGGATCGAGCTGGACTACTCAACGGGCACGCCTTACTCGGAGTCGCTCACGACGGCGTTGGCGCACAATCAGGGGCGGCTGGACCGCGTCGAGAGCTCGCTGGACGAGTATGGGCTGCTGCTGCCATCGCCCCCGCCGATCGCGTCGGCTTCGCTCATGGCGCTGACTGCGTCATTAGCTCCGCCCTCATCGTCTGCAGCATCCGCGTCGTCCGCGTCGTCAACCTCCTCGCAGGCCACACCGACGCTTCCGCCCATCTCAGCGTACAGTGGACATAAGCGGCGACGGTCCGGAGGGAAAAAGCTGAGCGTCACCACGCGCCGGTCGCTGGCCGAGCAACTCGAGGACTGCGAAGACGACACCAAGTCGGCGGCTATTGGCCTGGTGGAATTGGAGGCTCCGCACGACTTCCCCCTGCCGTCGACGCTGCCCGAGACCGTGCAGTCGTTCGTGACGCTAATCGGAGACCACCACCCTCCCGACACGACGTACTACTACGCGTATTCGCTGCCGCCGACCGCGGACGAGCTTGAGGCCGCTTCTAGCGCCTCATCAAGCCCCAATGACGACAGCGTACTCCACTTGCCGCTTGGGAGGCTGTCCCAATCCACCATGCAACGGGTAGGTGCTGATCCGATTGCGGCTATCGTCCGACGTCGCGCGCTCACAGTGCTTGGGTTGACTGGTCTGCCAGGGGTACGACACGTTGGAGGAGATCTACAATGCTCTACGCGTCCGAAGTGCGACACGCGGCGTGCTGTTGACGTTGAGCAGCCACTTCTACGCGCTCGTGCCGCACCACCGTGCGCGACTCGAGGTGATCGACACGATGGTCAAGCTGGGCAACAAGGTGGCGCTCATGGAGGCGCTCTTGCGCGCCCATGGCACCCACTTGCACCACCGGATCGCGCGCGAGGTGGAAGTCGTGCGAAGGTGCCGTCTGCGCAACTACGTGGACGAGTGCTACGCAATGCTCGACTGCGCGCTGCGGCCGCTGTCACCGGACTCGCCCGTGTACTCGCTCATCCAGACGTACGTGAAGAACTCCAACTGTTGTGGACGGAAGCAAGACCGGTTGCAGCTCGTGGGGGTGTTTGCCGTGGACAAACGCGACCAGCAGCGCCGCTACGAGCCGTTCCGTACCAAGACCAACCGGCGGGTGAGCGCGATGCTCTGCTAACGATCTGTTTGTTGTCAGTTGTTGCGCCCCATAGACTGATTGACCTCCCGCGATGCCGATGCCTCGTCCAACGTAGATGCTGTGGCATGGAAGCCACTTGGCCAACTGGATGGGCATCTTGAGCGAAGGACTGCGCATCGCGCCGCCCGAGGTGGCTTCGAATGGCCGCACCTTTGGCAAGGGGCTGTACTTCACGGACAAGGTGTCGAAAGCGCAGGCGTACTGCCACTGCCGGCCAGTCGCCAGCAGCTCGAGCGCCAGCCCGTGCGTCTTCTTGCTGAGCGAAGTGGCGCTCGGCTCGTGCAAGGAGCTCGTTAACTCGGACGACAACGCCAAGCAGTTCGTACACGTTTCGCTGGGCGGACGCGCCAAGGACGGCGAGGCCTATGACTCGTGCAAGGGCGTCGGCTCGTGCTGCCCGGACTCGCGAGGCGACGTGATGGACGACGAGGGCGCGGTCTGGCCGCTCGGCAAGCCCGTGCAACCCAAGGAGCGCACGGGCCTGCACCACAGCGAGTACATTATCTACAACGCGCACCAGACGCGCATGCGCTACGTCGTGCTCGCCAAGGGCAGCGGCCTCTGAAGCCGGCTGGACATCTCTGGCGGTGCTTCATTGCGGCAGGACGCGCTGGACGGGAGGGAGCACGAGGCTGGTTTATCGGTCGGTATGCATGTGTTGTGCGTGTGCATTTGGAGTGATGGATCGATCTACAGTTTATGAAGGCAACTTCAACTTGTTCACCTTACCTATTCATCCGCCAATCACACCGTCTCGCGCGATAATTATGCGTTTTCATTGGCTGAATTCGATTATTTACCGCGAAATAGTGACGGCACTCCTCGTTTTGGCGGGAGTATCGCTATCGCCATTGCCATTTGGAGGGAAATGGGGCGGTGGAACTCGTACGACGACGACTCGCGGCGCTTCCGCTACGAGCCCAAGGTGGCGGGCGCCCTCTCGGACGATGTATGACAGAGCGCCCCACAGCCCAAGGATGCCGGCAGCTACGCGCTCGCTGCGGCCCTCGCTCGTGCCGTCAAGCCCAAGCACAGCGGCGAGTTCACCTTCGGTGGACCGGCACCCATGCTGCCGACCGCGCCCGGACTGACCGTCGAAGGAATGGGCACCGTGTCGCTGCCGCTGACTGCTGACTCAGCCCAGAAGCTGATGCAGCAGTGCGAGCGAGCGCTGTTCGGCAAGAACTACGATACGGTGCTGGACGAGAACGTGCGCAAGAGCGGGCAGGTCAGCATGAAGGAGGAGGACGGCAAGGTCGCCATCCGCAACCCGCAGTTCGCCGAAGGACTCACGACATTCCTAACCAGCGAGATCGCGCCCAAGCTTGGCTTCAAGGACGTCCCGCTGCGCTGCATCCCGTACAAGCTGCTGGTCTATGGGCCGGGAGGTCATTTCGCCAAGCACCAGGACGGAGAAGGAGGACGGCATGATCGCGACGCTCGTGGTGCAGCTGCCATCCGAGCACCAAGGCGGAGATCTGCTGGTGTACCAGGGCAATACAATGCCCAAGGTCTACCGCCACGACTTTGGCAAGAGCGCCGGCTCGGCACCGTTCCCAGTGCACTACGCCGTCCACTACGCCGACGCGCAGCATGCGCTCGAGCAGGTGATGAGTGGCTACCGACCGGCATTGGTGTACTCCATCTGTTTTCCTCCCGCGCTCCGTCATCTCAGTATTGGCCTGGATCACGAGGGCGAGCAGTTGGCGGAAGAGATGAGCGCGACGCTGGCACTGGTCGCGAGCGCACAGTCCCGCTTCACGTGGTTCCTCAAGCACGAGTACACGGCCAAGAGCATCGGCGAACTGGGTGTCTCAGCGCTCAAAGGACTGGACCGCGCGCGCTTCCAGGCGTTGATGGACGCGAACGAGCGCATCGCTGACCCGAGCAAGCGCATGGCGTTCTACATTGCGCATCTAACCTTCGAAGTGGACAGCTACAACACGGCGGGCGCGCTGTACGAGGGCTACGAGTGGGAAGAGCACCAGTGAGACGAGTCGGTTGCCAAGTGGCACGCCCTAGACGGCCATGCACTCGGATCCTCGATCTACGTCTCCCGCGACAAGCGGTTCCAGCCGTGCGAGATCGTGCTCAACCCCGACAACGAGACGCTCGCCGAGCTCTGGGGCAACCACGGCGCCATCACGTACGAGGGCTACTTCGGCAACGCGGGCGCGACCAAGTCCACCAAGTACAGCCGCTACGCGCTCATCGCTTGGCCGCAAGGCCAGAACGTGGCACTCGCTCGCGAGTTCATTGGGGAGGACGCAGCTCTCGCGGCGCTCGCTGCTGGCCCGGCGAACGTGGCACTGCTACAAGTGTTCATGACCACGACCGCCGCCGGGCTGTCGCAGTACTCGAGCCTATCGACGTTCTACGCCGAGACGATGCTCCGGATGATGGTCGACTGATCTCAAGGAGACCCTACGCTAGCGCAGCTGTTCTTTGGCAAGTTGCTCGGCGCCGTCAAGGACAAGCTGGCGCTCATCCCGGCGCTGGTATCGCTTATCAGCGCCTTCGGGTGGGCTCCAGTGGCGATATCGCTGGGCAACGCGCTCCAGCAGATGTCCAAGCAAGCCGATAGCTTGCAGTTCGCGCTGGCGCTCGTCGCCGCGGTCGAGCCGAGCGGGAGGGAGACGTACGTTGCGCTTCTAAGGCTGGCGGTGAAGCTGGCGACCAGTATGTCGTCCGCCCATCTCGTGCAGCAGCTTGCGCATGTCAAGGAGCTCTGGAAGCTCACCATCTGCTGCGAAGACGACCACGAGCCGTTCGCCACGTGGTCCGCCTTCTTCAAGCGAGTCGAGCCGTCGCAGCTGCGGCAGTTCGTCGAGGCGTTCGAGGGCTTCGCCCCCGCCAAGGGCAAGTCCCCCGCTGTTGGCGCGACCACCGGCTCGCCGATTGTGTAGACGACGTTGCTCGAGATCGCCAAGATGCGGCTGGACTGGATCAACGCGCAGCGGCTCAAGGGCGAGACGTGGGAGATGCCGACGGCCATCTACGCTCGTGACGCGCGCGTGCAGGCCTTCCTGCGCGGCCCCGAGATGTCCATGACGATCACGGGCTTCCACGACGACAAACACGCGAGCAACTACTCGCGCAAACACCGCCACGACCAGGTGAACGCGTCCTTCAACATGCGCAAGAGCGGCTTGGGCGTGCTTGTCACCAAGATGCGCGACATCTTTGACCAGCACCGACAGGCCGGCGGGTACGAGCACGAGGCCCGCACGCTCTCTAGACTGCGGCGTCCGTTTCGTTGAGCTGCCGGCCGCTTCTTTTGCTCCAGCGGCTGCTGCTCCATCACGGGCTCCACCACGGGCGGCAGGGCGAGCGACGACTGCTGGCAGGGGCAGGACGAAGCAGACGGCGAGGCGGGGGATCGCACTCGATCTCAGCGGACTCGCTAACCATCCCCGAATCACCATCGTCAGGGTGCCGGGTGCTTCTGCTGCCCCGGCACGGGCGGTGGGGCAAGCGGCGACGACTGGCAGGACCAGGACGAAGCAGACGGCGAGGCGACCGCTACAGCTCAAGCGCCAGCGCACCGACTCGGACGACGTCATCTACATTGAAAGCGACTCGGCGTAGCGGCGCCATCTTTACCACAACGGGTATGCTGTCACCCATTCCCTTTCTCTCTTCGCGAAACACGAGCGAGTGTGCGTCTTCATGGCTCGCAGGGCTCTCTCCTCGGTCGCTCCTTGTCGCCTCCTACTGGGTCTTCTTCTCGCGGTCCGCGATGGCGCCGAGGCGCTCGACGAGCGGCGGGTGGCTGTAGTGGTACGCGCTGTAGAGCGCGTCCGGGTTCATGTTGCTCAGGTTGTCAATGGCGAGCTTGGTGAGCGCCGTCTTGAGCGCGGGCGCGTGGCCGAGGCCCACGGCGAAGGCGTCGGCCTGGAACTCGTTGCGGCGCGTGTGGAGCGTCACGAGGAACGACAGCGCGTGGCCCACGGGCGCCCAGACGGTCTGCGAGAAGAGCAGAAAGCCGATCATGACGGGCAGCGGCGCGTCACTGCTCGTGTCAAAGCCGAAGCTCGCGAACAGCTCGGCGTCGTGCATGCACGTGCCGAAGACGTAGAAGAGCGCGAGCGTGTAGAGCTGCTGGATGGCGAAGCCCTGCGCCGTGTGCCAGAGCTGCCAGTGGCCGAGCTCGTGGCCGAGCACCGCCACGATCTCGTCGTGCGAGGCCTGCTCCAGCAGCGTGTCGAACAGCACGATACGCTTGCTCTTGAAGAAGCCGAAGAAGTAGGCGTTGCTGTGGCTCGAGCGCTTGGAGCCGTCGCACACAAAGAGCTTCGTCAGCGGGAAGCCGAGCTGCGCCGCGAGCGCCTCGATGCGCGCGCGCAGCTCGCCCTCCTCGAGCGGCGTGAAGGTGTTGAAGAGCGGCATGATGAGGACCGGGTAGAGCGTCACCATGACGAGCGAAAAGGCGAAGAGGAACGCCCAGACGTACCAGTAGAAGTGCGCGCCGCCCCAGCGGACGACGTACAGCAGCGCCGCCGTGACGGGGAAGCCGATGGCCACGAACAGCAGCAGGCCCTTGAGCTTGTCCATCAAGAAGAGCCCGAGCGTCTGCTTGTTGAACCCGTGGCGGCCTTCGATCACGAACGTAGAGTAGAGCGCGAACGGGAGCCCCACGAGCGTGTCGCGCGCCGTCGTGAGCGCCAGCAGCACTAGCGCGCGAGCGATCTCGTTGGTCGGGTCGAAACCCGCGGCCGCGAGCGCTGAGCCCGACAGCGTCCACATGAAGGGCAGGTACCCGAGCAGCAGCAGCGCCGTGGCTTCCAGCTGCGAGTACGCGCCCGAGACGAACCCAAAGGCGCTCTTGTCCAGTCCGTAGGCGCGGCTCTGGTCGAACTTGGACCGCGTCGCGTCCAGCAGCGACACGTGCTGCTCCTGACGCTCCTCCCCCGCCTTCTTCTCCTCGTCCGAGCCTCCGCTCGTGGCGTCGCCGTCGAGCTTGGCCTCCTCTTGGCTCGGCTTCTGGACCGAGTAGGCGCCCAGATCGCGCACGGCGTCTTCGAGCGGCCGCGGGAACTGCTTCTCCTGGAGCTTCCGGTGCTGACTATTGACGGTGCCACAGCGTTAGGTGCGGATCATGAGCGTGCGCCGAATAGTCCAAGAGGGAGACGCACCGCAGGTCGAGGTACGTCTCGAACACGTAGATGAGCGTCATGAACGCGAGGCAGGCCTGGAAGTAGGGCACTGCCGCCGGCCGCCAGCCTTCCTCGCGGTACAGCGGCGCCTGCCACCACGCCAGCGCCGTCGCGTTCCCCGCCATTATTATCTCGAGCTCGAGCGCTTGCTTGGTTGAGTTGGGTGATTGTGAGAGGCTCGAAGCAATGGCAAATGTGTCGAAATCACTTTTTCGACAACCCGGAACCATGTGGGATAAAGACATCTGCTAGGTCGCTATTGACAAAAACTGGGTCTATACATTGTTTAATGACGAAGTATAACAAATGCATTTCTTCACCAGTTCCCTGCCGCTGACCACGCCACCGGCCGTGTTAATCAGGACGCGGACGGCAACAGTCTCCCTGGCCTCGATCACACACGAACCCACCGCAATGTTGCGCACGGATACCGCGAGAGGCGTACAGATGACAGTCGGGTCGGCATCGACCAGTCGATCGACAAGCCCAAGGCTGATGATGGTTCTGTCCGCACCCGTGTTGGTGCAGTAAAGTAGCTCGAGGCACCCATTGAGGGTGACGGTGTGGTGAAGCTCCTGGGAAATTCTGGGGAGTGTCGCACGTGTCGCACGTTCTTCCCTAACCTCATGTCCCCGCAATGACGGGTTGCGTCCTTGGATCGCTCAATTTAGCGAGTGGATCGCCTTATAAAGTGAACCGATCGCCCGCATAAGTGATCCAACGACACAGCGACCTGATCGCCTGCATAAGCGATTCAGCGACCCAGCGACCCGATCGCCAGGATAAGCGATAGAGTCGCCAAATTGACCGATCGGGTCGACGATTCCAGCGATCCGACGACTGATCAAGCCAACAAGGAACAGGTGGGAGAGAGCCAGTCAGAGATCAGGTAGCACAGCTGAGGGAACTGGCGTCAGGGATAGGGGCAAATCTGCCGGAACCCAGAGAAGGGCTTGGCGCAAACGACCAAGGTAGGACAACGTAGAACATCCAGGGATACTCCATGGTAGCCTCAGGCAGTCGGTAATTTTATCCATAGAGCGTAAGTAACCTTCTTCGGTCCTTTTGCTCACCGGCTCACCCAAACCCCGCACGCTCAATGGAGCGTTTTCTTCCACATTTGGATGCCCCGTGTCAAGGGTCAGCCACGTTCACTGGGAGTGTTCGATTCGGCTGCTTTGCAAAGTCCCTTGCTTAAGGGCGAGCCACAGTCGCACCGGGTGACTGCTACGGCTGTTTTCTACGAGGTCGTCGGTGAGGGTCCATCCACGCCACGGCCCCCTCCACTCCATCACCTGCGTTGCTACCGGCCACTGCCGATTGAGACAAGAGCCTTCTCGTGCGTGAGCGGGCGCCAAGAATTCGCGGCTCCGCTACACCACAACGGTGCGCCGTGCGCACGGTAGGCAGTCCTCTATACGCTTGAGCCAACTGGTGTTGACCTTCAACTTGGCGTCGCGATCGGCGCCCAGTTTGTTGCGAAGCTTGAACTTCTCAGCGGCAGACGCCACCGTGTAGTCGGACAGCCAGGAAATCGCCTTGCAGTTGGGGCATGGACATGGCGGCGCCAACGGTCGCTGTCTGTTACCGCCAGCCCACTTCTCCTTCGCTGATGGGGCATTTCAACTGGTAGTGTCCGTCTGGGACTTGCTGCGCGAGTACGACTGTGGCATCTGTGCCGGCCTCTTGTCCGCACCAACGTGCGTGTGAGACTTGTCTTGGCCGGAGTCGTCGCGGCGGCGTTTCTCCCGCTTCTACCGATGGTACACGTCTTCGTGCACAAGGGTCTACTCGAGCACGAACTCGAGCAGCTTAGAGTCATCCTCTGTGGCGTCCTCGTTGCGGTCGTGGATTGCCTGCTTGAACTGTTCGCGTAGACACTTGGGCTTCAGCGATGTGATCAGCAAGCCACAGAGTTCCTTTAACCCATTGGAGCCCTTGAATAGATGCTGCCACTCGTTCTCTCTCATGATGCGATAGCAGTTGTTCAATTACTACTTGACGCGCTCGCTGATGTCGACCTCGGAGAAGTCCACCCTGAGCTTCTCCTGCATCTCCGCCGCCTCGATGTCAGGCAACATGTTGTTATTGACGGTCGATACGATCTTGCCGATTTTGGCGAAGATAAGCTCGTCCGAGACCTCGTCGATGGTAGCCTTCCAGTGTAGGCGGCATCAGAGGGCGAGGCGTCCCGGTCTTCGAACGATTCCTTGACCGAAACCAGCAGCTCGCAATTCTCGCCCGCACGCGCCTTCACCATGTATGACGATTGCGCGCTTGAATGCAAATTGCGAAGTGCCATTCGAGAATACACTGCCCAAATAACGCTGGTCCTCTGTGGCGAGGTGACTGCGATTTTTCCCTGAGTCTGACGGCAGCGCCCTTTCCCAAGTGGATCCAGATCCGAGGAAGGCACGTGAGACATCTCAACGGTCTGATCCAAGCATGGAAGAAAGAATCTGGTCGTGCGACCTTCGGACGACCTTCGGACGACGGGCCTGAGACACTCTCCCCAAGTTCAAGCGCAGTCAGCTCAGGATGCGGCAGTTGGTGGTCCAAGTGCTTCGGTCTCGGGAAGAAGCCCGCAATGTCTCCCCGACTCGTGTGTCGACAGTGCC